>JADBJO010014423.1:10000-16016 GCA_016801955.1 Conus betulinus | reverse complement strand
CTACACGTATCACTTCCGGAATACAGCCTTGGCTTGTACCATCAGCTCAGCCTTATTTTTCACAGTAATTAAACACAAAGCATTTATCCAAAATTGAACACTCATGAGAGGCACAAACAAGTAGTAAACAAAAATGATATACTGTAGCTCCTGAGTGAAAGAAATGGCGGACATAATAAGTGGCACTACATGTTACTGTAACATTCCTAGCAAAGGAGAACGGACAAACAACTTTTCGGTTTTTACGATACAGTGAAGCGCCATAAACTGAGTGACATGTAATGAAAGTGAGGAAGGAAAACGAACAAGTGTCATCACGTAAAGCGTTGCAAGTGATTGTTATAGCATTTAGATGAACAGTTGTAACAGTGATTATCACTTACTTTCAAACACGTTTATGTGCAGAGTGCATGACAGACTCTGTAACAACACTGGGCAGTTAGTAACCTAATTCAAATGAAAACAACGTCCATCCTGTCCCGTACTACACACACCAGGCCCACAGCCCTAGAGGACCGAGATCGCCTTAACTGGCAGAACGCGAGCAGGGTCAGTGAACCGAAACAACCCTCGCTGGACCTTTCGCCGGTTAAGGGCCTAGTGGCGCACGTTGAGGAGGAGGAGTTAACGGTACAACATATTTCGCAGGGGCGTGCGGCCCACTGCGTGTAAGGGAGATCACCGGCGGTGTGGTAACTGAAAGCCTGACTTGTGGGGCCCATTTGGAAATTCTGCTATGATACCGCTCTAGAGGAATTCTTTTCTTTTTCTTTCTTTTTCCTTTTTTTTTTTTTCAACCACCAGTTTTAGAGAATTATTCATCCATGACAATTATTCATCCATGCCGATGCACCTATTAAACAGAGTAGGTTTCTGATGCAATTGTACGGCCTGATGAGCTCAGATACCAATGGAGAGTACAGGTAGAGGCAACACGCTTGGCTGCAGAGTGAGGTGAGGAGGATCGACTCGCATCTCCACCAACTATCGCACGAACGGATGTTGTGCGTGTGGGTCGTAGAACTATTATACAAAAGGGAATTGAGCTCTGATGTATTAGCGGATGTTACTAGAAGATTTGGGGATTTTGGGGATCTACTAAAGTAATTGTGGGATGTTAATATATCGACACTGCAACTGACTAATGACTAAGATTCCTATGTACCGTTATCGAGAGAGAGAGAGAGAGAGAGAGAGAGAGAGAGAGAGAGAGAGAGACAGAATATAATATAACATCCTTTCAATAACCAGGCCCTTAGAATTTACACATGTATTTATTTTGACTACAAGTTATAACAGACATTCTCAGGAACTCTGACTTTCAACTAAGACCTTCTCTGTCTAGACTAATAAAAATAGATACACAAAAAACACAGAACTCACATACCTTAACACCATGATCACTGTGGCCAGGCCCGAAGGCCGAGAGGCCCAGCAACACCTTGACTCACTAGAGGATGCCAGGGAGGGAGTTTTTTTTTGAAAGTTGATATCTTTAGTTTATATAGCTTTTGCCTGAGTGTGAATTGAATAACTGTGTAGCGTGGCACGTCTTTGACACAGTCAGAGAACGCCAGGCACTGGACATTATCGAGGTCTGGTTTTCATTTGCTCAGGGATGGGGTGAAGGGGGGAGGGGCGTAGCAATGTGAGGGGTGGGGGGAGCAGGAGAGGGGATCTAGCATGTCAATGTATCGGGTAGGTAATGAACGGATGTACCGCTCGGGGAAGGGGGGGGGGGGGGGGGGTGGAGGGAGGAGGGCTTAGAATGTCTCTCAGGCGTCACGCTATAGATCAAGGCAATCAATGGCTCGGGTCCATCCTGGGTAGGTAGAATGACCGGATGTAACCTGCTCGGGGAGGAGGGATGACACTGGAGAGGCTCAGAATGTCTCTCTCAGTGTGTGTGTGTGTGTGTGTGTGTGTGTGTGTAGCTCCTATGTATATCACTCTGATGCTAATGGCATCCTGTGATAATGGCATTGCTTTTAGAGAACTAAGTTTGCTTAGCACCAAGGCTATCTCTTACTCATACACGCATATGCGCACTCATACACCCACCAACTATTCACCTTTCTCTAAGAATGGGATGTCATGCATTTGCTTCTCACTACTGACAAACATGAAATACAGTTTCTATGCTACTTATTATTTACACACGAAAAATCAAATCAACAACAAAACGGAATAATCGAAACAGAAAAACGCAATACTTCCTAATCCCAGGTTACAATAAAATACCTTCTTACTGGCCAGGTTTCCAAACACCACACACAACACACACACACACACTTGCACACCACACCACAGTTCTCGAACAAGTCACCTCAACTCGTCCATTTAGCATTGGTGATGGTGACGCCCCTTGGTTGACTTGCACCAGTTCCAGGACGGGGTCCTCCGTGGTCGTCTCTGGGATCCTCGACGTAGTAAATCTTCCTCTTTGTCTCTTTCCTCCACCTCTGGATTCTGACTCCGTTTTTTCTTTCTCGAATCATTTCTCTTTGAGACCTAAAACCTGCTGTCACTTCTCAAGCTCAGACCCACGTTTCTCTCAACCACTACTCTGCCCTACACTGATCTTCCTCCTCTGTTCTTCTCTCTCCCTTCGCTGTTGTTCTCCCCTCAGTTATATAGGGATGGACACAAAGGTTATCTCTTTGGGCATGCCTTTTTGTCCATGTTGCTTCTCTACCACCTTGTTCACAAATACACCTGAATTCCCCTCTCTCGCTACAACAATTTTTTTTCACATGCCAGCATTTACACACCACCTCTTACAAATTGCTCAACAAACAACCATGTTGCACTAAATGGACATTGAACAAGTCCCGCCAACTCCAGGAACCATTTTCACACAGTAATTATTCTATAGAAGCTACGACAATGACGCCCACAAAGCATTCGACCAGCCTGACAAAGCATCAACTTAGTGCCCCACAGCAATACCATCTGAACAAGCCCCCCGAACTCCTGGGTTCTTCCAAGATCTTTTTTAACAAAGCAACTTCAGCTGACTGCGTCATTAGCACTCACTCGATGCCCCGAGGTCTTACTTGACATAATTTTCCTTCCTTTCGTTATCGGGAAGGTTCGAAACTCGGGAGGGCCTCAATACCTTAGGTGCCATCTAGCACGTGACAATTGATTACCTGACCATTCAATCTCCTTGACACAGTTCGATCGTATGCGCTAGGCTAGGGCATACTGCTAGTCTTTAGTTGAAAAGCACTTAGGCCCTTTGTGAGAGCTTTTGCTCTCTTGACGAGGAGAAAACTACAATACACAACGACCAAACTGTATGCTGGTTTTGTGGACTTTAGGAAAGCCCTTTGCTTCTGTCATCCAAAATATCTTGTGGAATTCTTAAAGAAAAAGCAGAGCCAGAGAAATGGGGAAAATGCACCAGATGCTAGGACGGATGTAGAATTAGTAACTGTGGCTGCGTTCGTGAAAACGCATGTATTCTAGAAATCTTCAAATGCCCTCAGGTGTCAAACAATAGGATGTATATCAGCCCCCAGGCGTTTTCTTTTTTTCATTAATGAGAGCGAGAGGAGAGAGAGAGAGAGAGAGAGAGAGAGAGAGAGAAGAGCTTTTGACTTAGCTTACCAAGGGTATCCAGAAATGATCTTTTTTTTTGTTTCTTTAAATATGATTTATTCATTCACTCATTTTTTGTTGGGTGGGTTTATATTCAGCGTGTTATCATAGTGTTTCTATTGTCTTATTATCCTTTCCTTCAGACAATGTCAGGTCTTCCAGCCATCAGTGACACAAAAAGCTGAGAAGTGAGCTACCATTTGTGACAACCTATTTTAAACTGTGTGGTTTTAGAACATTGTGAGAAAACGTTTCTAGATACTACGTTGCGTGTACAAAAATGCGTTGGGGTTTGAACTTAACCTAACCAAGACCTTGAGTGTAACATAGGTTGATAAATAGATGAATGTAATATAGAGGCAATAATGCCTCGCCTTCTATGTATCTATCAGAGCTCATGTCATGTAGTATGCGCAATGTGTCATGTATGCCCTGTATTTAGTGTATAAATGTATATTCTATGCTTTGCATGCATGTAAGCGCACACTCTCTCTCTCCCTCCTCTCTCTCTCTCCTCTCTCTCTCTCTTCTAATATATTCTATATCTATATATATATATATTATATATCTTGTGTAATGCTTGGTGTGTGCGTGTAATATTCAAATATATTATTATATTATATATAGAATATATAGATATATATATATATATATAAATATATCTTAACGCACACACACAACCTCACACGATATATCTATACACGTCATGTAATTAATATTTATGATGGTGTTGTCGTCACAGTCTATCTATCTATTTACCCGATGGGTATCTATCTTCTTATCTATCACCCTCTATCTAATCTAAGCTATCTAACTATTTTGCGTCATTCCACGCGTGCTCTGGCTTTATGTGCGTGGCGCGCGTGCGTGTGTTCATGCGTGTCTTTGTGTTGGATGTGTGTAGTGGTGTTGTGTGTGCTTGTGTTTGTGTGTGTGGCTTGCGGGCGTGCGTGCGTGCGGTGCGTGCTGCGTGCTAAGTGCGTGCAAATGTGTTTGTGTGTTGTGGTGTGTGATTGTGTGGTGTAGTGTGTTTTACAGCCATCACTTGAGTGTGTGTTGTGTGTGTGTGTGTGGTGTGTGGTGTGGTTTGTGTGTCCGAGCGTGCGTGTGTATTGTGGTGTGTGTGTGTGTTGTGTTTAGGTGGTGTGTGTGTGTGTCCCTGTGTGTGTGCTGTGGTTGCGGCGCGCGCACGTGAGTGTTATGTGTGTGCGTTGCGTGTCGCGCTCGCGTGCGCGCGCCGCGTGGTGTGTGTGTTGTGTATTGTGTGGTGTGTTTCAGAAAGATTGATGAAGTCATAATTGCAATGGCCATTTCAAACCTGTGTGCACAGAATGCAGTGTGTGATTTTAAGCACTGTTGTGGGGGTGAGTGCTCCCCCCTGTGTCGTCCTTCTTCCGCTTCGTGCTTTCTCAATCTTTTCAGCTTCATCTTCCCTCACTCAACTCATCTTCCTTCTCCGTCTTCTTCTTTGGCGTCATCAATAGTCGCGTCCTTTTCGTTGCCATGTCGTTCTTTTCCTTCCTTCCCGTCCGTCCTTCCTTCCTTCCTTCCGTCTCTGATCCTCTTTCCTCTTCCCTCCTCCTCCCCTCCTCCCCTCCTCTTTCCTCCCCCCCCCCCCCCCCCCCCCCGCCTATTCTCCTCGCAACGTTTCATTATTGTATCTACAGGAAAAGATGACTCCATAAGTTTATTTGTGGAAGAAAAATCTCTCTCTTCTCTCATCTCTCTCTCTCCTCTCTCTCCTCTTCCCTCTCCTCTCTCATCTCCTCCCTCCTCTCTCTCTCAAATGATGTGTCAAGAACGTAGATATGTTTCAGCTAGTTTAAATGAGTTTGAACTGCGCGGTAGACACGCATTCTAAGGGTTTATGGTCCCATTTATAATGAATCTCAAACTCTCCAATCCTCTCTCTCTCTCTGCTCGTCTCTCTCTCTCTCTCTCTCAAATGATGTATTAAGATACATAAATTGTGTTAAGCTAGTGTAAATGAGGTTGAACTGTCCGGTTTGATGTGTATTTACCCCTTTTAAAGCAGCTACGTTAGTTATGAATAATGTTTTGTGTCTACGTATCATTCTCTCTAACTGCCTTTCTGTCTCTCTGCCTGGTCTTTGTCTGTCTGTCTGTCTGTCTGTCTGTCTCTCTCTTCTTCTCCCATCTCCTCTCTCCTCTCTCCTCTCTCTCTCTCTCTCGCACGCACGTACTTTTTTTTTCTTTTTTCAGTTCTTACTGTTTTCACCCAAAACAATTTTTATATCCCCAAGGGATACCAGTAGGGCGAACGCTGTGGCACCTCGTCCCTGTGGATCTCTGGAGCGGAGTGCGCCAAGGGTATAGATGTACTTGCCGAAAGTTTATTGGCACTCCCTTCAAAAAGGTTCTTGTAGTAAGGCTGAAAGTTCTGTTCGCGAGG
>JADBJO010014423.1:0-5000 GCA_016801955.1 Conus betulinus | reverse complement strand
AGCAGGGATAGCGCAGCTGGTGCAGCCACTGCAGCATGAAGAGGATAGGTGACTGCACCACAGCTGCCGCAGTATCAGCAGCAGAGACGGTAGCAGCTCTACTGGTTAGGTGCAGTCACAGGCGCAACAGCAGCAGCAGTGGTGGCTAGCAGCATAAGCAGCAGTAGTAATGGATACAGTACTACTGTAGTAGTAGTAGCAGTAGTAACACATAATTAATATCATTAGAAGTAGCAGAATAATCAATGACAATAGTAGTAGTAGTAGTAGTAGTAGTAAGTAGTAGTAATAGTAGTAGTAGTAGTAGTGTGTGGCAGCACCGGCAAATGGTAGTAGTGTAGTAGTAGTAGTATTCGTAGTAGTAGTGTGTGTGTTTGTCCGTCGAGACGATGAAGACCATCTAGTCATCCTGGGAGCGGGGGGTGAGTGCGTAGATGGCTGGTCAGGCCGATCTGCGCCCGGAAAAGACCTATCACCAGTATGGACAGGGGATGGTGGCGGCAGTTGGAGATCTGTTGACATGGTCTTCCTGATCATCCTGCGCTGACTCAGCTGCAGCAGTTCTGTTACTTTCACAGGTTTCTGCCCCTTTGCAGACAACAGATCGCCACCCGTCTCTACCCTGGGCAGTCTGCTGCCATGTGGTGTGGCTGATGTTGAAGGCCTTCAGGGAGGATTTGAGGGCTGTCTTTTGAAACGTTTCCTCTGGCCTCCATGAGAGTATTTTCCTTGTTGTAGTTCGCCAAACAATAGTTTCTTTGGCAGCCGATGATCTGGCATGCGAACTACATGACCTGGCCAGCGAAGCTGTGACTGCATCAGGATGGTGAAGATGCTAGGAGGCCAGCACAAGTGAGGACTTCAGTGTCCGGAATCTTATCTTGCCACTTAACGCCCATGAGTCTTCTGAGGCAGCTGGTGTGGAAATGGTTTCGTTTCCTGGCGTGACGCTGGTAAAACGTCCATGTTTCACAGCCATAAGCAGCGTGGTGAGAAACTATGGCCCGATACACCTTGATCTTTGGTCTCTAGCGTGATGCCTCTCCTGTTCCATACGTTCTTGTGGAGTCTTCCAGCAGCGGCACTAGCTTTGGCGAGCCGGGCATTCACCTCATCGTCGATGACAACGTTTCTGGACAGAGTGTGCCTAGGTAGGTGAACTTATCCACCGCGTTCAGTTGCTGTCCAGTGATGGTGATGACTGGTTCAATGTATGGCTTTCCCGGGGCTGGCTGGTGCATCACTTCAGTCTTTTTCGTACTGATTGTCAAGCCGAAGTTGTTACAAGCAGCAGAGAACTTGTCAACACTGTGTTGCATTGTGGCTTCTGAAACAGCGTTAAGACAACCGTTTGAGGACTGGGAACGGTTTAGATGTCTCGCCGTTGTCTTGGATTTTGGCCAGCATGCCGTCGTGAAGCTGGCGTATGGTGGCAATGAACTTTCTGGGGCATCCGCACTTCTCCCATAATTCTCCAAAGCCCCTCCCTGCGACAGTGTCAAAGGCTTGGTCAGATCAACGTAGATGGAGTACAGGTCAACATTCTGTTCCTGACACTTTTCTTGAAGCTGTCTGGCAGCAAACACCATGTCGATGATCCCGCGTTCTTTCCGGAAGCCACACTGACTCTCAGGTAGGAGACCTTGCACAAGATGTGTGTTGAGCCAGTTGAGTAGAACTCTAGCCAGGATCTTGCCAGCGATGGATAGCAGGGAGATCCCACGATAGTTATCGCAGACTGATGGTTTTCCTTACGTTTGTAGAGATGAACGATGGAGGCATCTTTCAGATCTTGAGGAACTGCTCGTGCTGCCATGTGATCTGAAGGAGTTAATGAAGTTTCTTCACCAGAGCCGCGAAGCCTCTAGTGGTCGTTTACGTAGCAGTAGCGGCAATGGCAAAGGTAGTGGCAGTCATAGTGGGTGATGGTAGGAGTAGAAAAAATCGTACTGGTAGTAGTGGTAGTGGGAGTGGTTATAGGAGTAGTACCAATAGTACTAGTAGTACTATTGGAACTGGTTGTGCTAATAGTAGTAGTAATGGTAATACAATGGCACCAATAGCAGTAGCAGCAGCAAGTTAGTAGGAACAGTGGCAGCATATAGCAGCAACAGCTATAGTAGCTGTAGAAGTAGCGGTAATAGTAGTAGTGTGGCAGTAGCAGTAGTAGTAGTAGTAGTAGTAGTAGCAGCAGCCGCAGCAGCAGCAGCAGCAGTGAGTAGTAGTAGTAAGTAGGGGTAGTGGTAATAGTGTAGAGTAGTAGTAGTAGTAGGTGTAGTAGTAGTGTTGAGTAGTAGTAGAGTAGTAGTAGTAGTCGTTTTGGCAACAAACAGTAACAGCCA
Source organism: Conus betulinus (assembly GCA_016801955.1). Lineage (NCBI taxonomy): Eukaryota > Metazoa > Mollusca > Gastropoda > Neogastropoda > Conidae > Conus > Conus betulinus. Next base: position 2,658 of record JADBJO010014423.1, on the reverse strand, counting down.
GCAACAGTAACAGCAAGTACAGCAGAATGTACAGTAGTAGTAGTGGTAGTGGTAGAAGTGTGTAGTAGTAGTCGTAGTCGCATAGTAGTAGTAAGTAGTAGTAGTAGTAGTAGTAGTAGCAGTAGTAGTAGTAGTAGTAGAAGCAGCAGTAGTAGTAGCAGTAGTAATAGCAGCAGCAGAAGCAGCAACACTGCTCCTGCGCTTTCGTTTGTGGGTAGGGCGTACCTTAAAAGTTGTTTCATAGAATATACTCCAACTGACCACTGTACAGAGGAGACAAAGGTAACCCAAAGATTTGTCCAATGCTGAACGTTGAAAGTTTGATGCTCGTGTGACATAGGCATGTTCCTCTGGTGGATCACCGCTGAGTTTGTATTGACTGCTCGACTGTTTCGGCAGATTGGCTTGTCGTCTTGTTTCTCTAGCAGAGTAAACTCCTTCAGCTAAGACTTTTCGGAAGATTCCACATTGTGTGTGTGTGTGTGTGTGTGTGTGTGTGTGTGTGTGTGTGTGCGCGCGCGCGCGCGCGCGAGGTGTGTGTGTGTGTGTGTGTGTTGTTGTGTGTGTGTGTGTGTGTGTGGTGTGTGCGTGTGTGTGTGTGTGGGGTGTGTGTGTGTGTGTGGTGTGTTTGTGTGTGGTGTGTGCGTGCGCGGGGCGCGCGCTCGCGTACTCGCGCGTGTGCACTTGTGTATATTCCCTCAAGAATATGAGTGTGTGTAAGTGTGTGCGTGCGGTTGTGCGTGCGTTACGGGCGTGTCGCGAGCGTGTGTATGTGTGTGTGTGTGTGTGTGTGTATGTGTGTGTGTGTGTGTGTCTGGCTACGGAGTGTACATATGTATGTGCGAGTCTGTAAGCGAGGAAATGCACCGTGTCAGTGTTGGGTGGAAACATGCAAGTATATGTTATCATACCTATTTCTGTGAGGCTAATTTGTGACCCAGCGATTCACTTTTTTTTTTTCGATCCTCAATGGCGGCTTTCTTTCCACAGAAATAATTGAAAGAGGAGGGAAAAATGTTACGCGGCAATAAACAATACTGTAAATCTGGGGATGACGTGTGACCAGACAGGTGTAGTAAGTATGTGGACGTGATTTTATCCTGCTCTGTGTTTTTGCTGTGAACAATGCATGCCTCCTCCCGATAATGTGTGTGGGGTGTAGGTGTCTTTGTGAAACGTGACCTGTCTAAGCTTTGCGATGATTGCGTGCCAGTCGGTTTATCTTTGTGGTGGACATCATTAATCTATCGTGCAGATAAATGTAGTATGTTTTATACACATTATTTTTGGGGGAGGATGTTTTTCTGATAGCGGTGATATCTTGGATGATGAATCTAGTACTTCGGTGTTTTTGCTCCCTCTCTCGCTCTCTCTCTCTCTCCTATCTCTCTCTCTCTCCTCTTGCTCTATCTCAATCTCTCTCTCTATCTGAGTCCTAAGAGATGTGATGATAGATTGATAGATAATGTAGATAGATAGCTAGAAGATAGATAGTAGTCCAGATGGATAGAGATCAAGAGATTTATGGAATATGTTTGCAACATGATCTGTCTACTCTCAGGGTTTGTCTGTTTGACTCCCTCGCTGTCTGTCTGTCTGTCTCTCTCTCTCTCTGTTCTCTGTCTCTCTTTCTCTCTAACTCTCTCTCTAGATATGGATATATATATATATATATAATATGGTGTGTGTGGTGTGATGTGTGTGTGTGTGTGTGTGTGTGTGTGTGTGGTGTGTGTGTAATGGTGTTGCTAACCAACAATTTAAAAAAAAATGCTCAACCGAATTGGGAGTGGCATCTGTTAAAAGTTTGATAAAAGTTGGATTAAAATGTAAGCATGCTTACATTTTAATCCAACTTTTCACAAATATATGTATATATATATATATTATATATATATATATATATATATATATATATATATATATATAGATATATATTATATGTGTGTGTGTGTGTGTGTGTGTGTGTGCGCGCGCGCGCGCGCGCGCGTGTGTGTGCGTGTGTGTGTGTGTGTGTGTGCGTCCCCTGCCCCCACCCAGTAGTAACAAACTCCCTGAATCTCCATCTCTCCTGAACTTCCATATCCCCATTCTCTCTCGTTCTGATTTAAAATTGATACAGAATAGACATACAGAGAGAGAGAGAGAGAGAGAGAGAGAGAGAAGAGAGAGCGACACGTCTTTCGACAAAATAGAACTATTCCCTTGGAGTCCCAAATGAGAAGGTGCTCAGTACAACAGTCAGCCGAGTCAGTCCAGTCACTGACCGAGTCATGGCCAGCAACTCCTGATGAGGTCTAGCTTGCCATGTCCAGGTTGTTGCTCCGCTTGACTGGTGTCCGACTCCAAGTCCCGGTGCCAAAAATGTTGGTTAGGCCGCCCTAATTTGTTTTTGTTTCTCCCCCCCTCCCCCCCCCCCCCCCCCCCCCACACACACACACCCCACCCACCCACCCCTTTTTTTTTTTTTCCTCTCGGAGTTGTGGTGTCGCTGATAGTCGCGGTCACAAACGGGAGCGACTTAAAGCGCGCCGAAACGGTTCTGAGTGCTTGCCACACGACGATCTCTACGTACACGTTCAGAGGAAAGACAATCATTGCGCCCCACATGCACCAACACAACTGACCGCTTTCTTCAATGAAAACACACCAGACTGT
>JADBJO010014422.1:45000-47755 GCA_016801955.1 Conus betulinus | reverse complement strand
CTCTAGAAACGTGTGTGTAGTATTTATACTAATCTTCAGTGTTTAGATTACTACACATCATGTGACACACAGCTCTGTCATTCACATGAAAAAGAACCTTTTGTTTTTCCAAAAATCGCTTTTATCCTCAAAGTCGAACTCTATGATTGTCCCTCCAAAAAATCTGAAAACGAATTTGCTTCTTCAAGTCGCCACTTCCTGTAGAAACAATTTCTTGTTCAAGACGTTCGGACTTTGACAAAGAAACGCACACTTGCACGCACTCACACACGCACGCACGCACGCACGCACACACACACACACACACACACACACACACACACACACACACACACACACACACACACACAGAGGGAGAGAGAGGGAGGGAGGGAACAGCTTATGTCCTAAAAATGGATTTAGATTTTTGGAATGCATGGTGCAATGGTGGGGATGGTCGAGGTGTCTAGCTGCTTCTGCGAAGAAGCATTTGCAGTAATTTTACCTGCATCGGTGCATAACTGACCCCCCCCCCCCCCTTCCTCCCTAATTACAATCCCCCCATCCCACACGCACACACTCACTCATACACCCCCTTCTCTCAATCTTCCCAAGCGTTACACCTCTGGCCACCCCCCACCCCCACCCCCTTCCACTCCTCACCACTCTCCTCCGCCCTCTCTTTTCTGACTTGGCCATCTTCCTACGCTGCTTGACCTTGTCAATTTGAGAATGACGGACGTACCGAATGGATATTTGCCCTACGAATTTAGACCGCATATTTAGGTCAGCCATTCACAAATTGATTTCCAGGAACAGGAGCGCTTGTTAACCAGCCACAAATGGACTCCCATCACAGGAGAGCTTTCATAAAGGTTGTTTCCCTTGAGGTGAGCCGGAAGATGTCTCTGGGCATGCCACATGACATTTTTTTGTCCTTCCGAGTGCCTGGGAGCAAGAGGCTTGCCTCCTTCAGCAAATGTGGATCGTGAACTAAAAGATCGTACAATGAAGGACGAAGGCCGGGGGGCCGTCTAGGTGGCGTAACGAGACATTCCAAGTTTATGATTTGAAGACAAGAAAGCCTTTGAAAGAAGAACGGCCGCTATATAGTTCACCCTCGCCTGCGGACGACTCGCTTGCGGAGGAGTTTGCCTGCTGCACAATGTCAGTTTTGGCATATGGAGGTTTGGCCAGTGCATAATGTGTACGTGTAGGCCATATAACATGTCAGGAACATCCGCTCAGCTACGTTTGGAGCTATCTAGCAAACATACGCACAGATGTGTAAGCGACAAAGAAAAGAAAAAAAATAAACCGTCATAAAGATATCAACAGCGACAACAATGAAAACAGCAACCACTCTCACACGCACGCACACACCCCCAACCCTCCCTCCCCCTCTCTCTCTCTCTCTCTCTCTCTCTCTCTCTCTCTCTCTCTATCTATATATATATATATATATATAATTATTAACAAAGCTTGCTCTTATGTCTTAGATTGTAGAAATAGGGGGATGATAAGCCTTTATATCTGCAGTGGTAGATAATTCTGCCTAACTAACAGTATGTGCTTGAGGGTGAGTGTGGAATAATAAATGCTTCTCAAAATGAACCTTCAGCAAGCTTATAGTCTCCAAAGGGGAGACATTCTCCAATTGGGAGGAAGCTCACTAACATATAACACTGGTCAGATACCGGTATTTCGAAACCTGATTGTTTCTCCTCAGTGACCGCGGAAAGTGGTAATTAGACTCCACTGCCTTTTCGGTTTAGAAGAATGCTATCCCAGAAAAAAGGGCTGGTGTGCAATACCGTAGTATGTTTGTTGAGTTTTAAAAAAAAAACAACCAAAGCTGCCACCTAAGAAGCAAACGAAAATCACGAAAGAGCAAAACAAGCTACATATTCTTGTGACTAGTAGAAAATATAAAAAGACAACCTCTTAAGACACAAGTGCTGAGGGCCAGTTCTTGGAATGAATCCACAAGGGACTAAATTTCCCTTTGGAAGCTATAAGCTTGCTGAAGGTTCATTTTGAGAAGCATTTATTATTCCCCACTCACCCACTCAAGCACATACTGTCAGTTAGGCAGAATTATCTACCACTGCAGATATGAAGACTTATCACCCCCCTATTTCTACAATCTAAGACATAAGAGCAAGCTTTGTTAATAATTTAATATTTCTTGCAGTCATTGCAACACCAAGCTGCTCTGTAAGTTGCTGGAATGGTGCTCGGTACTTATTCTTGGAATTTATTAGTTTGTTTGTACACACACACACACACACACACACACACACACACACACACACACACACACACACACACACACACACCTGTGGTATCGTCGCGATCAACAGATGTCCATATATAAGATATTGTCAAAGCAAAGATTCATTTAGGTATACAAGCACATTCCTGATCTACCCATTCCGTCTGATATCACCTTTTATTGGAAATACGTAAAAATTAAGGACGCAACAACAGCAACAACAACATCTCTCTCTCTCTCTCTCTCTCTCTCTCTCTCTCTCTCTCTCTCTCACACACACACACACACACACACACACACACACACAACACACACACACACACTCACTCTCTCTCTCTCTCTCTCTCTCACACACACACTCTCTCTCTCTCTCTCTCTCTCTCTCTCTCTCTCTCTCTCTCTCTCTCATTCCATAAAGCAATTCAGCAATATTCTGCCGACACTCTAGATGTAAAGGGAGAAAAAAAAAAGACGCACAGCGATATATCCCCATCTTTCCTG
>JADBJO010014422.1:32500-37500 GCA_016801955.1 Conus betulinus | reverse complement strand
TGTCACGTACACTTTTGTATTATCAAACAGCTATTTTTTTCGGCGAGGGAGTAAATATATAGTATGAATAAAATCTATCGTGCTGCTCTCGTCTTCACTTATCTTTTTATTCTTTTTACAGCGTCTTTTGTTAGCATTGCATTGTTTTCAATATATACCACAAAACTGTCCCTCAAAATACAATTAAGACCTTTCTACATTTATTTTCCAATACTGTCAGTGCCCTTACCCTTACATTATAGAACATTTGGAGATGGAGAGAGAGAGAGAGAGAGAGAGAGAGAGAGAGAGAGAGAGAGAGAGAGAGAGAGAGAGAGAGAGAGAGAGAGAGAGAGAGAGAGAGAGAGAGAGAGAGAGAGAGACAAACAGACAGACAGACAGAGACATAGAGACAGAGAGTTGGTGGGTGCCAGACAGACAATAATTATAGACCTGTTTCCTCCTATAGAAACCGGTCGGAAAACCACTCACTCAAGAGTACAGCAGTAAAAGAAACCATGACAGTATGCCACTCAGTTCTCCCCCGAAGTGCCTTTCATCCACCCCCACTGTAATCATAGATCCAAGTCTTTTTGAGACCCAGACGGAAAGTTTCGACAAAGTTAATATTTCCCGGCGAAGTCCCCACAGAGAGCATAACCATTTTAAGCATCATATCCACTGCCGTTCATCTCTCTTTATCTGCAATCAGCAATTCTTGTAAGCGTCTGTGTGTCGGCTATCACATGAAAAATCGTTGCTGGTAGTTCTAACTATGACATTTTAGTGAATGGGAATAGCCATTAAATGACTGTTCCATGAAATGACCGAGGCTACTAATTCTCATCATTACATATAAGGTGTAGTGCGGTTTTAATGGTCGCCTTGATGGTAAATCACATGATATTCCATTGATCAACTATCCCATGACATGACTGTCCTTAAAACAAATTGCCATCTGAACTCTCGCAGCATTGTTTTTAAGTAGCAACTCAAAACTCTTTTGCTTAGGGGCCTTTTTCTTTTGATTTCACTGGTTTCTCTGTAACAACTTTCTTTTTGGAGTTCGATTTTCTTTGTGAGAGTTTATTTATTTTCCTCTTTGGTTTGAATAATTCATCATGTAATGCTGCTACTCCGATGCCATTTATTTATTTTCCCCTTTGGTTTGAATATTTCAACATGTAAGGCAGCTGCTCCGTTGGTATTTATTCATTTTCCTCTTTGGTTTGAATAATTCAACACGTAATGCTGCTTCTCCAGCGTCATTTATTCTGGCTCTCCCATACACAGCTGCGCCCACGTCAGTGCTGACCTAGCACTACAGTCCACAGAGAACTAGCAGTATCAGAATGCCTTTAGGCATCTTACTAAAGGAGACCCAGCACTGCTGCCTGATCACTTTGGTGGAATTCCGCAGTGTCTGCCCTGATCAGACACATGCAGAACATCACCTGTGAAGTGCCAAACTCACGACAGTCACTTTGTGTGATTGCTCATTGCAGGGACCGCATGACTAAGGATGCCCCTTTGTAGAGCGCCAACATCTTCGTCCAGCGACAGCCCCCATGAACATGCAAGTGTCGACAAATATGACTCAAACTCATAACACGCGCAGATGCTGAGATATTTCAGACTCAGTTTTATCAAGGTGTCACACGCTGCACCACATCCACTAAGTTTCGAGACCACTCTGCGCTTGATTTAAAGCTGATGGACAAATGAATAGATGACTAAGATGAGGGACTTGAGAAGGGGGTCTCATGGCCACAACTTTGCAGATGTCTGACTTACGCATTAGCCCAACGTGCTGGTCGGACTTTGTTGAGAGAAATCAGACAATAAGTCACCGTGATGGATAGTCTCCAATGTTAAAAACGTTTTTCTTGGTAATATGAATGAGGATGATGAGGATGAATAAGACGATGCGATAGAGTTCAATTCTATTGTGACAACAGGACAGAGTTGTGCTGCGCCATTCCTTCTATGGAATGTCCAGGCTTCAGCCAGGGCTGCAGTGCCAGCTGTGGAATTGGTGTATGTTTCTTCATAATCAATCATTTTATTTTGTTGATCCACTCGTTCTCATGCTTTAAACTGGTTAATCAGTTATTTGTAACATTTAAGTAAATAACTTCATTCACTCGTTCACTTATTCAAACTTGTATCCATTCGTATGCTTTTGCACTTCCGTTAGATGGTTTATCAATGGTCCATCAGTCATTGGATTCGTTCATGTGTTCATGCCATGGATTACATGTTAGTGGGATCGGGGTGGTCTTCCATGTGTTCATTAATTTGTTATTTTGAATAAATCTGTTGTATCCACACACATTGCTATAACAGTTTTATTCATGGATATAAAAGTTTATTTGCATCAGTTATCTAGCTCTATTCGATAATCGAGTGTCTATTTAAGTTATATTTCATCAGGGCAATAATCTTTCATGTATATCTTTTATTTTTCCTTTTTTTTCATTTCTAGTTCGTCTCGTCGGTTCGATTTTTTAAAGTAAAGAATTCGATCAGAAAAACGAAGGAGAAGAAGGTATAGTTTTTGTTTGACAAATAAGTCACCAGCCTCCCACCATGAAGTGATCGTCTACCAAGAATGATATTACCTGAGCGTTATGTCATTTGGGGAATTAAGTGTAAATATGGCAGCCTAGTGCTTTAATATGGGAAAGGAAAACATAGTATTTCATATGTTAGTAGTAACAGAAAAGCTGATAGTCGCTCTTAAAACAGGTGACTGCTGTGAAAACACACCAGTGCAGTCGAGACTTGGCTCTGCACAGAGGTAGTCACCGTTTATTACTACTCCATTTGCAGGAACGTGTTCTGGCAACCCCTTTCCTTTTTTTTCAGTCTGACAGTTCTGGAACTGTGTCAGTGTCTTCGGTAAAAAACGTGGTTCTTGGGAGATGGGAGGAGCGGGTGAGTGTAGAGAGCGGAGAAGGGGGGGAGGCGAGGACAGGCGATGGGATGGGGGCTGCTATTTTATGAAGAAGCTGAAAGAAGTCTGATCTTCAGACATGACCTGTCACTCTGTGTTCTGTATGTCCCTTCAGTAAAATGCAGCGACCGTTTCCACCAGTTGACTGTCTCTCATGGGGTCCAGGAATTGTTGAATGTTTCACCTCAAACCACGTTCTTTTCGGGAACTTGAAATAAAAAAAAAATGACTTTTGTGACCTCTGGACACACATTGTCAGTGTCCATTTCGTTTATCTTCTTGCATGAGAGCCATAGGAATGGCATCTTTCTTTCCCATGTCTGTCTTGTATATTTTGAGGAACTGAGTTCGTGCTCTCAGTAAGAGTTGGTGCATTTACAAACTTTGCAAAACTGTGGAAGTATGAGTTTGGGGTTTTGACTTGTCTCCCTCTTTCTCTCTTGACTATCTTGACTGCCTTTCTCCTTCACTTTGCTTCCTAAATGTCCTGCTTGCCGTTCTCCCCTTTCCTTTCTTTATCCATTTTGATGCAAATTCACTCCAAAACGAAATGAGAGAAAATGGTTAGTTTAATGCAAGGTGGAGCAGATGAAAGAATGAGTCGGTTGTTTTTTTATTATTACTTTTTCAACTTATGTGGTCATGTCATTCCAAGACTAAACACAATTTTTTTTAAAATTTTCTGCTGTGAAATGTAATCATTGGTATAGACTGAAAAAAGTACCTGTCATAAACTCTTTTGAATAGGAAAATATAAATTGCCCAAATTTATATACCAGAAAGTCTTGATATTCCATGACCAGACACCACTTCGCAGACATTGATCTAGTTGTGATCAGTAACGTCATCATGTTCATATTTGATGGAAAGTGTGTGATACTCTTAATGAGTAGATATTGGGCCCACAGTTTGATTGGAATCTGTATTACAGACTCGCACCAAAACTGACTAGCTATACCCTTGGATCATGTTTAAGCTTTCTACCAAGTTTCATTAAAATGCTTGAAGAACTTTTTTCTTGTGTTGCTATGCATGGGCAAGCAAACAGATAGATGGAGAATAAAAAAGTTCTTGAATTGCTGATATGCGGACAAACAAAACATTGTTATTTGGAGATAAAAACTAACTTTCGGTTAAGTAAATATTCTGTCCATGTTTTAAGAACAATGCATCAGTGTCACACACACTCTTCTCACCCACCCCCTTCCCCCCTCCCCCCTCCCCCTCCCCATACACACACATCATCCCCATACCCACATCTGTCTCTTTTTGCCTCTGCCACACACTCATGCTGATCTATTATTTATTTCTGTCTCAGTTCTCCTTTTAGACTCTCTTGATTGTTTACTCTCCTGTGGTTTTCGTATGGACCCAATTCTCATGACCCAGTCCACCATACAATGCCAGCAATGTTCCATGGATAATCAATCTTATTTACATTTAACATTAAAGGAACCTTTCTCGATTCAGAAGCCCACCCCTTCCCCATTCTCCTCCTCCATCATCGACACTCGAACAGAGTTCTTCATTGTCCAGCTTCTGAGGGGTCCCCTTCCTCACTCGACCTTTCATGTGTGTGTGTGTGTGTGTGTGTGTGTGTGTGTGTTGTGTGTGTGGTGTGTGTGTGTGTGTGTGTGTGTGTGTGTGTGGTGTGTGTGTGTGTGTGTGTGTGTGTGTGTGTGTGTGTGTGTGTGTGTGTGTGTGTGTGTGTGTGTGTGTGTGTGTGTGTGTGTGTGTGGTGTGTGTGGGTGTGTGTGTGTGTCTGTGAACCAGGACCACGGAACTCTTTGAAGTGCTTTCCTTCACGACAGAATTCACTTCAATGGTTACATACACTTCCACGCACTCCATATACACCCCATCCGCGACACGATGACTGGGCAAACTGCGGGAACTCTCTCTCTCTCTCTCTCTCTCTCTCTCTCTCTCTCTCTCTCTCTCTCTCCCTCCTCTCTCTCTCTCTCTCTCCTCTCTCTCTCATCTCTCTCTCTCTGTTGTTGGGTCTGTCTTAAAGTCAGATGCCACGCAAGACGGCTGTCTCTGAGTCTAGAATATCGAAGTCACC
>JADBJO010014422.1:15000-17500 GCA_016801955.1 Conus betulinus | reverse complement strand
TCCAAGGAAATCGCCCACCGTGACTTTTAAGCCTGAAATATTATTTTCGTGAATGGGAGTAGCCATCAAACGATTATCCCTTGAAAACGAGTATGGCTACTAGTCTTTAGCATTGGATTTTAGGTCTAGTATTGCTTTAAAGGGCTGGCTGGATAGTACAAAACATGCGCTACCCGATGATCATTGGAAAAAGCTTACCATTGAGCCACTATCTTGTAAAATGACCATTATATTTCAAAGAAAAAGTCATCTGATCTGAAATTTTGGAGCCATCATGTTTAAATACTCACTCAAAAATCTGTTGCGGTGTGTGTGTGTGTGTGTGTGTGTGTGTGTGTGTGTGTGTGTGTGTGTGTGTGTGTGCGCGCGCGCGCGCGCGCGCGCGCGTGCGTGCGTTCGGTCAGGGCCTGTTCTGACCCGGCACATGAAGGTTAACAACTACGACAATATGATTGCTTTGCCGTGGACAGCAAGAGTGATCTTTCCGTCTTTGTAGATGCCGCCATCTTCATTCAACGACAGCCCTCATACATTTTCCAGTACACACGAATATTTGACCTGAACTCATGAGCTGCATGGACCTTCACAGGAAGTCAACACTGAGGTCACTACGAGGGTGGAAGGGTTCCACGGTCACAGATTTTTTTTTTTCAGTGATGATCATTGAGACTGAGGATGGTGAAGATAATTCTACTGAGGTCCATCCAGATGTGAGACGAAATGACAGGCTGGTTGTCTGCGCTTTCTTTCATGGACACGCCCGGGTGCAGTGACGGCTTTGGAATTGTTTATGTTTCGTCATTTTTTTTCACTGATTCAAGTATTTTAATCTAATGCTTTGAGTCGTTTATTCATTTTTTTTTGTACTGTTCAATTAAGGGAATTCGTTCATTTTTTTTTTTCAAGCATCCATCCACCCCTTCCTGTGTGTATTCCTGTCGTAGGGCTGGTGATTAAGCGAGGAATACAGTTGTTTTAATTAAGCCTCATATACTTTTTGGGGTTGAATGTAAATCTTACCGCCCAGTGCTTACATATAATAGTACATCAATCAACATTTTTATGGTTTAGTTGTGACAGTAGGATTTTCATGAGGTAGCCTCTCCACAGATAGATGGCTGCTGTGAAAACGCACCTCCGGAGACGGGACTGGGGGTCTGCACATATATTCACCATTTATTATTATTTCACTTGCAGGAAAGTGTTATGACAGCCACCTCCCCTCCCTCTTTTCGTATTGATTGTGGCGTTTCTGGAATAGTGTGAATACCTCCGGTATGACTTGCTACTTGGAAGAGGAGAGATGTGAGTGAGGGTGGGGTGGGCGGGGAGGGGGCTAGTAATGGGAGTGAGGGAGGTGTCTTATGCAGAAGCTGACGATAGAATAATCTTCGGACATGAATTGTCACTCAGTATCTCCCGGCCAATAAAGTGCAAGCAAGGTTTTCTTTCCTCTTGGCGTCTTTTTCCAAAGTCTGGAACTTTTTGAAGTAACTTGATATAAAAACGTAAACCGAATTTGACAATGGGCAGACATAGTCAGCTTGCATATTTAAAAAAAAAGTGTTTCTGCAGGAAAATCATATGGGCGTCATCTTTGTCTCCCGTGTCCGTCTAGTATTGTGAGGAAATACGTAAGTGTTATCAATGAGACCATGCATATTGACGAATTTCAGAAGGACGTTTGAAGAAGAAGCTCAGGGTTTTTTTTTTTTTTTCTTGCTTCTCTCTCGGGGCTTTCCTTCTTGCCTTCGTTACTGAGCTTCTGCTCCTGCCTGCCTCCTCCTCTGTGCCTCCCTGTGCCTTTTTTTTAAGTCTTGTTTTTACTTTAACTTTGGTGCTCTCATTGAAAAATATTATTTATTGATGACAGTTGGGGTTGGTTGCTGTGTCTTTACGTACGCGCGGCGCGTGCGTGCCAGCATGTGTTTGTTTGTGTGTGTGTGTGTGTGTGTGGGGGGGGGGGGGGGTGGGGTGCATGCGAGCGTGCGTGCGTGCGTGTGCGTGTGTGTGTGTGTGTGTGTGGTGTGTGTGTGTGGTGTGTGTGTGTGGTGTGTGTGTGTGTGTGACAGATACACACATACATACATACACACAAGGATTGGTACATAGACAGATGCATCTATACACACATACACATATAAATAGATAGATGTATAGATGGATAGCCAGAAAGGTAGGTAGGTATCCAGATAGATAGATACATAGATAGGAATGTGCGTGCACGTGTGCATATGTGTATTCGCCCATGTACAATCGCCCTCTCTCTCTCTCTCTCTCCTCTCTCTCTCTCTCTCTCTCTCTCTCTCTCTCCCTCTCTCCTCTCGTATAAAAACAACTACGAATGTATTAGAAAACTGGCTAAATCGCTTAAAGTACACATATCACAACTATGCAGACAGGCACATGAAATGCTTCTGATTCAGCATGACTCTTGGCCATTGGGTTACCAATGTGCAGAACGTGTTATGTGAAAATCAATTTGGTGTAGTGTGGATGT
>JADBJO010014422.1:0-10000 GCA_016801955.1 Conus betulinus | reverse complement strand
GCAAAAAATAACCTCAAAAGACTCGACTAAGGGTTGGTGGGCTTAATCACTGCAAGCGATGGTTTCTTGATGAAAAAACAGGCTGGTGGTAAACGCCGTCATGTGAAAAGAAACCGAAAATGAAGTTCATTTCTAATTCTACTGCAGAGTTTACAAAGATATCCGATGTACTGTCCCTTGACTCGCCTTCTTATATTACTGACCAGAATCGTATTGCAAATGTTTCGTCGAGTAACGGTGAAAACGTGATAATAATCTAGTAAAATTCATGTCCGAAACTATGAACACTAGAAACAAAGACAATCGAAAAAAAAAAAAAAAGCTTATAATATATTGTGATCGGAATGTTTGTCACATGATCAGCCGTCGTGTGCCTATATGTGCATAAGGGTTTGAATGAAGAAGCGGAAGTGGGCATTGGAGGTGGGGTGGGGACAGGGGTGGTGGGGGAGGGAGGGAAGGAGGAAGCCGTCGGAACGAGTTGTGGGCGAGGGGTGGCGGGAGAGAGAAGGGAGGGGTGAGATGAGCGATTGATTTTACGGAGTTGTGTTCACGCATGCCCCCTTGTCGAAAGGGCATGACTGCTGACTGGACAATAAGATGTTGTCATTTTGTTGCCATTCTCTCTCTCTCTCTCCTCTCTCTCTCTCTTTCTCTGAACACACACGCGCGCGCGCACCACTCTGTGTGTGTGTGTGTGTGTGTGTGTGTGTGTGTGTGTCCGTTTCGGTTTATGTTTCAGTGTAAACATTCGCGTTGTGTGTATTTGTTTTTATGACTGTGCATGCTCGTGAGCATGTGGATGGTTTATATGTGTTTGTGTGCCTTGTGAGAGTGTGTGCACGCTTGCAGGCGTGGGTTGATGTACTTTATGTAAGGATGCGTGTGTATGCGACGAAAAGAGAGAGAGAGAGAGAGAGAGAGAGAGAGAGAGAGAGAGAGAGAGGAGAGAGAGAGAGACAGACAGACAGACACAGACAGGCAGACAGGCAGACAGGCAGACAGACAGACAGACAGCGAGACAGAAAGACAAGAGACAGACAGACCAACTGACATACAGAGGTGTGTGTTTGTGTGTGTGTGTGTGTGTGTGTGTGTGTGTGTGTGTGTGTGGTGTGCGTGCGTGCGTGCGTGCGTGCGTGCGTGTGTGTGTGTGTGTGTGTGTGTGTGTGTGTGTGTGTGTGTGTGCACTATAATGTAGTGGTAGACTGTCTGCTATGCGTTCACATGGAAGAAGTACGGAGGACGTACATTGGGTACGCACGCACGCACGCACACGCACACACACACACACACACACACACACACACACACACACACTACTTATTACCTGACACAAGAAAGCAATATCAGCAATGAATTTGAGAAGAAACAAACAAAGAAAAAAGTGCCTATTTAATTTGAAGACATCTCTTAGGATTCTGGCACCAGACCTCTACCAGACTTAGGAAACTGCCTCCTGTCTACTGTCTGCCCATATCTCCACTATCTGTCATGTTCTTTATTTCACTCTTCAGCACTTTTTGATTCATGGTGTGTTTGCTTTTTTCTTGAATTTTGAATTTTGAATTCATTAGTGCGTATTTTTGCGAGTATCATCAATTTAATGCACACAAGCGCGTGCGCGCGCGCGCGCACACACACACACAACATACACACGCGCACACACACACACACACACACACACACCACACACACACACACAGAGGCAAAAGAAGAGAGAGAGAGAGAGAGAGATGAGAGAGAGAGAGAGAGGGCGAGAGAAACAGACACCGAAAGGCAGAGATGGAAAAAGAGACAGAAACAGACAGGTAGAACAGAGCCAGATAGAGACAGAGAGACACGGAGATTCGGAGAGAAAGGAAAAACAGAGAGAGAGAGAGAGAGAGAGAGAGAGAGAGAGAGAGACAGAGAGAGAGGGGAGGGAGAAAGAGAGAGAGAGAGAGAGAGAGAGAGAGAGACGGGGGTGGGGGTGGGGGGGAAGACAGACACAAAATGAGAAAGACAGTAATTAGGAGGGGGATGCGCATGAAAAAATTATTTAAAAATAAAAAACAACAAAAAAAAAAACGAAAACAGAAGCTTGAGTAAGCACCCTCAGATGATCTCCCATTGCCTTCCAGCTATAAAACAGCCTCAGTTTTCTGCATTTTCTTCCCCCCCACCCCCTCCACTTCCCATCCGCCCCATCTCCCCCCCCCGCCCCTCCCCCCCCCCCCCCAACCCCAACACCACACACACACACCCACCGTCAAACCCTCCCATCCGCTCTTGCTTCCGCTTGTCCACGGAGACAAAATCGCTTTAGCCATAATGACGTCAATAAGTGGTATCAATCAGGATGGCTCTGACTAGCACACTTAGCTCGACGCTACTGCCCGCCTGTCAACGGCTCAGACCACCAAATGAACGCCAACTTTCTGGAGTGACCCTATCACGCTAACGTCCTGAGCGACAGAATGGGAGGGTGCCGCCGTGCACACACACACACACAAAAAAAAAGGGGGGGGGGGGGGGAGGGGAGGGGTTCTGCGACCCTGACAGTTTGATGGCTCACTTACTTGGGTTTTGTCTGAGGAGAAAGAGTGATTGAGTTCAATCACCGCAAAGCAGTTAGAAAATTTGTGAAGAGCAAGCCGGGTTCCGAAAAGATTATGAAACAATAGATCATACATTTACTCTAATGTCCATGATTGAAAAGCGTTTGTCAGGAGAGAAAAAGTGTAAAATGCACGTTGCTTTTTTATTGATTATATGAACGCCTTCGACGCTGTCGATAGAGATCATCTTTGGCTAACTCCTAAACAGATAAAAACGTCCGCTAAAACGCTACGCATGCTCCAAGGCATATGTAAGTCAGTCCCAGTGGTGCGTACATTGGGGAAGTGAAATGTCTGACTTCTTTGACTGTTCAGCCGGCGTGAAACAGGGTGGTATGTTAACTCCCCTGATTGTTTCTTTGTTGATAAGCGAGGTTGCTGAACAAGTTACACAGCATGGCAAACACGGATTCCAGTTTTTGCCAGGCTTACAAAATCTCTGTTTATTGTTATTTGCCTATGATATGTGTTTGATTTCGACAAACTCCTTCAGGGCTACAAAATCTATTAATCATCTTGATAAAACATCAACTTCTCTAGGATTTAAAGTGAACTAGTGAATTTAAAGAAAACAAAAGTTATGGTTTTTAGAAAAGGAGGACACTTATCAACAGCAGAAAAATGGTTCTATCAGGGCAAAGAGATTGAAGTTGTTACCAGTATAGGTATTTGGGATTGACGTTAACCACAAGCCATCATACAACATCGCACTCGAAGAATATGCAGGCAGGGCTAAAGCCAAAATTGGCAGACATTATGAACACCTTGTGAATTTGGGAACAATGGATAGAAGTTGTGTTTTTTTAAACTTTTTAATGCGCAAGTGAAAACATGTGCTTTCATATGCAGCAGGAGTCTGGGGACAGTGTTATCTACATGTAATTGAATTACCTCACTGTTTGCATGCAAACGCTTTTTTTAAATGAACGCCCGAATACCCCCAAATACAATGGTATACGGCGAGCTAGGAAGGTATCCTTTGTATGTAGTGGTGCAATAAAATCAATGCGCTACTGATTCAAATTGCAAAAGCTGTCACTGACTAGACTACCTAAACAAGCACATGAAATGGAAACATCAAACTTATGTGAATGTACTAAAAATGGGAGTGTGCAAACAAATTGGATATCTTCGATAAAACATTGTTTGGATACTTAAGTCATTGCTTTTTTGTTTGGTTAAACGGTGGAGTGAATTATGAAAACGCATGATTGACTATTATCGACAAAATTAGGATAGTAAAATACTTAATAGTGACAGATATTCAACAAATTGTTCCTTCAAATCCTTATGGCAGCCTGAGAAATATTTACTGATATTACAATTTCTAAATTCCGCAAAGTCTTCGTGAGATTTCGACTTGGTGTTAGTGATTTGAATGTCCATCAAAGATATACACTAAACTCCAAAAACTGTCCATTCTGTAATCAAATTGAGGACGAAATACATGTTTGATTGTCCATCCTATAACGATTTAAGAGATAAACACATTTTGCCTCATACTACAAATATTCATCAAGTGCCATTGGTTCAGTTACCGCAAAATGAAAAGAGAATTGTAACTTGCTCTGCATCTGTGTTCATTTTTAAAGCACGAAAACACAAAAATGCCAGAGTAATTTCAGGAAGAACATTTTGTTATACAAATATTTATTTCATAATTTTTAGTATATGCGCCGAGAGCGTGTGTGTGTTCTACTTTTGTTCTTGACCTGATTGCAGAAAGGTCTGTGGCCTTTGCAATTAAACTATTTGAGTTTAAGTTTTGAAATCTCTCTCTCTCTCTCCTCTCCCCCCCCCCCCCAACTGTCTCCCAGCACAAACAAACCACAAAGCAGGTATGGTGTGCTGTCTTATCCATAGGACGTTTCCCCCAGCTAAAGGTTGACGACGGTCGTAAGTGCCCCCTGGGCCCACACGTGCCAGTGGTGATGACAAAGGGTCACACACCAGCACACAACAGCCTTTCCTTTGAAGGCAACGTCCTCTGCAGTGACCTGGATTTTCATCTTTTATCCTCTTCTTTTTCTTCTTCTGAAACCCTGCGTTATCTCCACGTCTGTTTACATCTCTCTCTCTCTCTCTCTCTCTCTCACCGTGTGTTTGTGCGTGTGTGTATGATCGCACAGTCTTGTTACACACACACACACACACACACACACACACAGAGTGGTTTTATGTCTTCTTAATTCTTTGTGATTTTCATTCATTCGCGGCAGGAATCTCTGTGTTCTTTCCCTCTTTTTGCTCCATTTTTTACGTTTCCCCTGCACCTGTTTACTCCGTTTTGACTGGTATCCTACGAGAATTACGTCCCTTTGGAAGTTGACGTAATTTTAGCCGTTACATTAACGTGCGAAACAGAGGGAAGGTTAAGTAAACAAAACAAAACAAGAACAAAAAGATCACAGCAACGTGGGGGTCACGAACGGATTGTCATACAGGATCAGCATATGTGAATATGATCAAGGTTAAGTCTATTTTTGCCTTTAATAACATTTGCTGATTATTCCAAGAAAGCCAGAAATACTGTCATATATTGGGGTGAGTTAAAATATGAACTCTAATTGATTTATTGGAATCATATGACAAGTTTCTTCTCCACGTCCTGGTATTCCAATATCATTTCATAGAATCCATACTTGAGCGTGCCATTAAATATTCGCAGTTTCTTGTTATCACTACTTCACCCATTACTATTTTTTTTTGTCGTGTTATTTTTGTGGAATCGCTTGACAAAAGAGGGTATTTTTTCCCTGGGAGACATGGGGTGGGTTTAAGGGATGGCTAGTTGGAAAGTGTGTGTGTGATTGTTTAGTTGTACCTTGTTTTAAAATCGTTGTACTCGGTACTTAGATTTTGACAGTTCCAAACTCGTGCAAAAAGGTAGAATTCAAGATGGAGTAACAAAAAATGTAGAAATGGCTAAGTTTAGACTGTAGTTGAATAAACTCTCTGAATCTGTATGCCTGTTAGACACTTTGCAATGCGTGTGCTGGAGAAAAGGAGTGGTGGTAGACGCCTACATTAAATAGCAAAAAGTAGATTTCTCTGAGCTCTTACAGGCATGTAAATCAAACACTTCTGCTGGAAAATTTCTACGAATCGAACAGACTATGAAACCAGTTCATCATTGTCATGATCGTCGTCATTCTAAGTTTTCGGCTCTATTTATGATTATGTTGTTTCTTGCTTTAATGCCTAAGGGTATGCTAATTGCAAGTGGTACGTTTTGTTGTTATAGTTGTTTTCTTTCATTCGTGTTTATGTTCTTTTAACATATAAATGTTTACATTAGACCGAGACTTCATAATTTGTTAAGCAGACGAGTTTTGGACGGAGATAGTGCTGTGTGATGGCTGCTTTTGTCGCTATCGTATATTCATTCTGAGTTGCCGGTACTTTTTCCCTGAAAGTCGAAACAAAACGGAACTGAAATACATCACGCTGAAGCTAAGAAACAAAATAAAGTGTGAGTTGTTTTTTGGCGTCAACTGTTACTGTTACTGTGGTGTGGCTTTCCTTCTCCTTTTTCTTGTGATTGTTATTCCTACTGACATACCATCATTCACATTCTCTCTCACCTTTCCTGTCCTTTAACTCTCACCCCCCCTCTCTCTCTCTCCCCTTGCTCCCTCCCCCCCCTCTCTCGTCGTTGTGAGATGCTATATAACTTACTTCGTGTTTTCTGCGTTGCCATTTTGTTTTTTTTAATCTGGGAATCAAAATGCAGTGAACGTGGATGAAAACATTTTCCTTCCAAGAGCATCGATAATCATTTTCTTTTGAAAACAAGCTTATAGACACATAATTCTGTCCTGGAAGTCGTCTGTCCGACTTTACATTACTTGTGGTCAACACTGCTGTTCAAACACATTTCTTCTGAACTAGTACGGTTCCACTTTCAGTCAGCTCACAGAAAGAAAAAGACGCAAAGCATATAAACGTACTCCCAGTTTATCTTGAATACGCATGAGATATACCATAAAGAGGAAAAACCGTTTCGGGCCTTGTAGCCGGTGTCGTATATAATACTGTCGCCGTGGAATTGTATTGCAGCGATAGCATTTCACGTGAAATATTGTTGCAGCAACATTATGTTCTGAAAAAAATGTCGTGCGACAACTTTTCACGAAAAATGTCCTATAGAATATTGTAGCTGTCCATAAAATACTGTCGCTCGAAATGTTGCGACAGTTAATTGCGACAGGACACTGTGAAATATTGCAGTCAGTGAATGCTGTCGCTTGCGATACATTTTCACGTGAAATCTTACTGATAGAGTTAACATTTCCTGTGAAATATGGTCGCAGCGTTAATATTTCACAGCGACGATTTTTTCTGCAAAGTGAAAAAACGTCGTCACAGTTGAGCGTCAAAATATCAGAGAAAATAATGCAGCCTGCCATGGAATAGAAAATTGTCGGAAGTATTTTTTTTTTTTTTATCATAAATGTTATTGACGAAAGTCAATTTTCCATTCGTGTGTGCGTGCGTGCGTGCGTGTGTGTGTGTGTGTGTGTGTGTGTGTGTGTGTGTGTGTGTGTGTGTGTGTGTGTGTGTGCGCGCGCGTGCGCGCGTTAGTGAACGTGTGTGTGTGTGTGTGTGTGTGTGTGTGTGTGTGTGTGTGTGTGTGTGTGTGTGTGAACGTGTGTGTGTGTGTGTGTGTGTGTGTGTGTGTGTG
Source organism: Conus betulinus (assembly GCA_016801955.1). Classification (NCBI taxonomy): domain Eukaryota; kingdom Metazoa; phylum Mollusca; class Gastropoda; order Neogastropoda; family Conidae; genus Conus; species Conus betulinus. The sequence goes on along the minus strand of JADBJO010014422.1, from coordinate 2,716 downwards.
TGGTGTGTGTGTGTGTGCTGTGAAATGTGATGTTTTTATATCAATATCGTAGGCCTAGAACATTCAGCACAACGAAAGTAGGGGAAGATTGGGTAAGTTAGAACCCCTAAGAAATGCAGCCCTACCTCCTTAACTAATTTTACTTCATTCAAAGTTAATTATTTGTAAAGCTTACCATAAGAGCTTCATACAGTACAGCCATCAAATGGCTATCTTTATTTTTCAAAAAGTTCTACATAAGAAATCATAAAATTCTTAAAGAAAAGGAAGCCCACTTTAGATATCATTTCGGGTTAAATGGACCAGGGAGTGGTAAATATTGGGCCACGGATCTATATTAACCGACACGCATTATTCATAACCCAAACCAATATTGTTTATCTGTTGACCATGTAAGATATGCGATCTTGTTCGATAATCCATTTAAAGGCACCTAAGGTCTCAAAACAATCATAAACTAAACTTAAAGAGTAGATAATTGTCCTTAATTGTCAGAACAGATACACAAACATAAGTCTAAAAGGTAATACAAGCCAAATCGCAGAACAGTTTCAGTTGTCGTGCTTTAATTGCAGTGCACTTAAAACCATATAATTTTACAAACGAGTCAAGTAAACCCATTTTAGTCACAAGTAACCCAAAAGTTATCAGAGGCCATAATGCAGAGCTTCAGGCATTATTCGGCTTTGTTTTACTGCAGCAGTCCTTTTAAGGCATTCAAAGCTCCAAGGAAGCCGTGGTTTGAAATTAATTAACACAGTATTTGGTTGATAGGATCATCCATTTCTTTTCTAAAGCTTTTATCTAATTTAATGACATAAACAATGCAGCAAAAATGCAGAACGCAACGTTCAAAATGTGTTTTCTTACATTACGCTCGTTTTAGGGCACCTAAGGCCTAAATATAATCATGTTCAAAATGTGAAACATAACACATTTATATACATTATCTCTTGTTTTGGATGGCTTCTTTTCTTTTAGAAAAGACAAACGAATTAATGTTCGAAAACAAAAAGAAACATTCAAAGCACCGTCAGTATTTGGAAGTGTTTCTTCTAAACAAGTGGATGCTACACACGCGCACGCACGCACACACACACACACACACACACACACACACACACGCGCGCGCGCGCGCGCGCGCGCGCGCGCGCTGGATCTTGAACCTCTGAAGTCTTGCGGTAGAATACAGAACCGAAATTTTCAAAAGATGAAGTTCCTTTTGACCAAGATCAAAGACATGTGTTCGTTTTGTGATGCCGCGAAGTTAAGAAGTAAAAGGCCAACTAGTCCAATAATGTCGAACCTGTTAGACAGCTAATAACGCACATTTTTCAAATATCATTGTCATAATTATTTTTTTTTTTTTCGTCGTACACTATTTAGGCCTATTAATAATGAGCAGTCCAAAAGCTGCAACTTGTAATAAGTATACTATAATGCCATGCAACTACTACACATCATTTTCTTTTTTTTTTTTGTTTGTTTCTTCTTTAAATGAAGATCCAAATCAGAAATTTGATACATTTGAGGTAGAAGGAAAGGAGTTTTAGAGCTGGGTGTAGCATGTAATGAATCAGGACATCCATAATATAAGTGTGCTACCTATTATACGATTTCGTGTCTCTCGTTGTCTTCTCATGACTATCCATGTCTTCCCATGACAATCCATATTGACATTCACATAGCCCTGCCACTTTATTATGTAATATTATGGGGATAATTATATTATTTGTTTCCTCGGCTTTGACCTCCTCTCTGCTCCATCCATCTCTGACCTATCATACCTCCTTCAACGGTTTGTGTCCCTCCTGTACTGTAAGGGAATGCATGAGTGAGGACATGTATGTGTGTGAGTTTGTGTGCGTGCGTGCCCACGCATTCGTGTGTACATGCGTTTGTGTTGTCTCTTGTCTCTCTCTCTCTCTCTCTCCTCTCTCTCTCTCTCTCTCTCTCTCTCTCTCTCTCTCTCTCTCTCTACACACATACACACACACAAGCACACACACACCACACACACACACGCGCGCGCGCGCGCGCGCGCGCGCGCGCGCACACACACACACTCACACACGCATGTGGAACACGTAAACGCGCATGCGGGAGCATACACAAACAAACTCACATACACTTCCACAAAGAGATTATTGTATAACTTGAAGGGTTTGTGGGGAGAAGTCTTAAGGGTTCTATTGAATTGTCTAGTGGAGAGAGTATCGTCCCACGAAGGCATGAGTCAGGATAGGAGAGGGAGAGAGATAACGAGAGAGAATATGGTATGATAGAAGGAGGGGGGGCGTGGGGAGGGGAGGGGAGAATGAGAGAGAATAAGGGAGGAGGAGGGATGGAGGGAAGAAAAGAGAGGGATGACGAGAAGGAGGGAGCGAGGAAGAGAGGGTTAGGAGGAGAGAGAGGAGAGAGAGAGAGAGAGAGAGAGAGAGAGAGAGAGAGAGAGAGAGATGCGTGACTTATGGACAAATGAATCACAGATATTATTTCAGCATGAATGTCAGTGAGGTTTTCGGAGGGTGGACAGACACACATACACACACAGCAGCGGGTACCAATGAATCACACACACACCAGTACACACCGACACACACACACACCGTATGCACGCACAAAACCAACACCCAACACCACACACACACACACACCCAGCACCACCGCACACACCACACCCACACACACACAACCGTCGCTCTCTCTCCACATA
>JADBJO010014421.1:46336-47756 GCA_016801955.1 Conus betulinus | reverse complement strand
CGTTGTGAAATAATGAAAGAGGTGACGGTGCACACGAGAGATGGTCGGATTAATTGTCCCCAAACAGGTGACAGGTTCCACTTAGAAAGAGGAAGACATTAGGCAACGACAGAAGGTCAGTAACCAGGACAAAAAAAATTCAACTCTGTGCGTGATTTATCTCCCTTAAATTAGTACTGTGATTTAGGCGAAATTGGAAATGAAATGAGGCAGGGAACAGTAAACAATAACCAAGTGGGGTAGTCTTTGCTCCCATAAGGAAACCTAACACAGTGTAACTTTTATTCAAGACTGGCACAGCCTTTTAAACTTGAATAAAGTCAGACAAATACAAAGACGAACAATCTAATAGTGGGGGAAAACAAGCGCAGGCCAACAACTAAATTGTCTTCATAGTAATGACTTGGCAGAACTTTTGAACTTAAGGAGGATGGAGGGGGAGGGGGAGGAGGTTGAAGATGTAAAAACTGGGAATATGAAATTAAGAAAATATGAAAACTCTTCACCGGTTGCATAAGGGAACCATCGCAATCCCTTTTAAAGGCAGATATATTTGTATTGCCTGGTTTCCTTTACTACTCTTCGCTGGCTGCTTTGGGGGTGTGCTATTGGATTCTTTTTTGCGCTCTTGGTGGTGAGAACACCACGGTATTATGGACTGTGGTGTGTCTCTATTTGACGCCAGGAGCGCAGATACAGCCAGCCGTGTCTCCCTGATGAGTTTCCGACCCAGCGGACGAAAGGCCTCGGAGCAGACAATACAAATATATATATCTGCCTTTAAAAGGGATTGCGATGGTTCCCTTATGCAGCCGGTGAAGAGTTTTCATATTTTCTTAATTTCATATTCCCAGTTTTTACATCTTCAACCTCCTCCGCCTCCCCCTCCATCCTCCTTAAGTTCAAAGTTCTGCCAAGTCATTACTATGAAGACAATTTAGTTGTTGGCCTGCGCTTGTTTTTTCCCCCACTATTTGATTGTTCGTCTTTGTATTTGTCTGACTTTATTCAAGTTTAAAGGCTGTGCCAGTCTTGAATAAAAGTTACTATGTGTTAGGTTTCCTTATGGGAGCAAAGACTACCCCACTTGTTTACTGTGATTTAGGCATTTTAACTAGGACAAGAAGATTGCGTGATTTATCTCCTTTAAATTAGCCCAGTGATTTACGCATTTTCTTAAACTCTCCTCCTCGCCCGCCCCCCCCCCCCCCCCCCCCCACTCCCCTCCCCCCCATCGCCGCTTTTCTCTTATGGGTTGTTTCCCCTCCCCCTTTCCCCCCTCCTCCCTCCTCATCTTCGTCTTTTTCTCCTCCGCCACTGTCCACCTGTCATCCCGTTTCCCTGCCCTCCTCCCCTACCCCCCCCCCACCTCCTATTCGCAATTCCTCCCTTCATCCACTGCCCACACCCCTCACTCCGT
>JADBJO010014421.1:21336-31336 GCA_016801955.1 Conus betulinus | reverse complement strand
GCCTCTCTGCCTGCCTGTCTGTCTGTCTGTCTTTTTTCTGTCTGTCTGTCTGTATGCATGCATGCATGCATGCATATATGTATGTATGTGTATGTATGTATGCATGTATGTATGCATGCATGTATGTACGTACGTACGTACTGTACGTATGTAGTATGTATGTATGTATGTATGTGTGTATGTATGTATGTATGTTATGTATGTATGTGTAAGTATGTATGTATGTATGTATGTATGGTATGTATGTATGTATGTATGTATGTGTATGTGTGTATGTGTATGCGAAACAGAGAGATCTTTCAATGTCTCTTGTCTGTGCTTACCTTTATTGTCTTCTTTGTTCTTTTTTCCCCCTTGTTTGTCTCATAGAGATCTTTGACAATATCATATGCTATTTTCTTCTTGTTTAATTGTTTTGTTGCACCGTAAATTTCTTTTTTCATTTGCTTTAATTGTTTTTGCTGTTGTTGTACCGTAAATTGCTTTTTTTCATTTGCTCTTTTCACTGATGTTGTCAGTACTGGGTTCTCGTGTGTTGTTCTTGGTTTGTCTGGTTGGTTGTTTGTCTGTTTGTATAAACATGTTTTGATGCATACATGAAATTATTTAGTAACAGCTTCGTAGAATAGTAACAGCAAGTATGGAAAATGGCTAACTAGGCCAATGCTGTAACCGTTATAAAAATAGAATCATTGTCATTGCCATTGCCATTGTCATTCTCTCTCTCTCTCTCTCTCTCTCTCTCTCTCTCTCTCTCTCTCTCTCTCTCTCTCTCTATCTCTCTCTCTCTCTCTCTCTCTCTCTCTCCCTTCTTCTTCTTCTTCCCCCCCCCCCCCCCCCCCCCTTCCCTTCTTCTTCTTCTTCTTCTTCTTTCTTCTTTCTTTCGCTCTGCCCAACTCGCGTGTTTTTACATTTTCACGCTTTGCAACAGGACACAGACACGAGAGAGAGAGACAGAGAGAGAGAGAGAGAGAGAGAGAGAGAGACAGACAGACAGACAGACAGACAGACAGACAGACAGACAGAGGAAGAGCACGGTAGAGCACGTAGCCGCAACGAACTGTCTGGAGAAAATCCAAACAATCTTTTTTTTTTTTTTTTTCTAATTCAGATCAAAGTTTGAAAACAGTGTACTCTGAAAATAATGATAGAAGAAATAAATCTGACACCTGCCGTAACTTTTTTTGTTTTCCATTTAGTTATAATAATTTATGGCTATTCGGTCTGCAGACTTTTATTTGCGTGTGTGATAATATGGCTATTGGTGTGCGGACTATCAGATTCCTTGGTGTATTCACTACACGAGGTTTAATGCGCGTAGCATGTGGTGCAGCAGGCAGAAAGGTGTGGGAGAATAATTAGCAGGCCCATTTGCATCACAGTCAATCCTCCTGGAATTGGTGGACAAACCGACAGAGAAGCTTTTACAATGGTGTCGATGTAAGCCCGTAAAAAATGACATTGACCTTGTTTAAAAAGCTCATGATGCTGAAGGGACCCGTATCAGATCACCCACTGGCACAGCACATGGAAGCTTACAGTTGACCCTAATCATAGTGGCACATTAAAGCTGACAGTGACCCTATCACTGGGCACATTAAAGCTGACAGTGACCCTACACTGGCACATTAAGCTGACAGTGACCCTATCACTGGCATTATTTCAAGCTGACAGTGACCCTATCACTGGCACATTAAAGCTGACAGTGACCCTATCACTGGCACATTAAAGCTGACAGTGACCCTATCACTGGCACATTAAAGCTGACAGTGACCTATCACTGGCACATTAAAGCTGACAGTGACCCTATCACTGGCACATTAAAGCTGACAGTGACCCTATCACTGGCACATTAAAGCTGACAGTGACCCTTATCACTGGCACATTTAAAGCTGACAGTGACCCTATCACTGGCATCATTAAGCTGACAGTGACCCTATCATCATGGCACATTAAAGCTGACAGTGACCCTATCACTGGCACATTAAAGCTGACAGTGACCCTATCACTGGCACATTAAAGCTGACAGTGACTCTATTATTAGAACATTGAAGCTGACAGTGACCTTGTTATTAGCACATTGAAGCTGACAGTGACCTTGTTATTAGCACGTTGAAGCTGACAGTGACCCTATCATTAGCATATTGAAGCTGACAGTGACCTTATCATTAGCATATTGAAGCTGACAGTGATCCTTATCATTAGCATATTGAAGCGACAGTGACTTTATCATTAGCATATTGAAGCTGACAGTGACCCTATCGTTAGCACATACATTGAAGCTGACAGTGACCCTATCGTTAGCACATACACTGAAGCTGACCGTGACCTATCGTTAGCACATACACTGAAGCTGACAGTGACCCCTATCGTTAGCACATACACTGAAGCTGACAGTGACCCTATCGTTAGCACATACACTGAAGCTGACAGTGACCCTATCGTTAGCACATACACTGAAGCTGACAGTGACCCTATCGTTAGCACATACACTGAAGCTGACAGTGTGACCCTATCGTTAGCACATACATTGAAGCTGACAGTGGACGCTATTACTAGCCAAAAAAGAAAAGCCTTCCGTCGCACCACTCGCCCATCTTCCCACCCTGTGGTCCTGTGGTAAGTAGTAAGCCGGCTTCTTGGCTCTACCACGCAACAGACCACAGTCAAAACCAGAATGATAGTTCGGCATCTGTATGTATCCGAATACAGACATATGAGTCACTAGGTTCTTTGGTGTGAGTTTGTGAACACACACACACACACACACACACACACACACACAACACACACACAACACACACACACACGCACGCACGCACGCACGCACGCGCGCACGCACGCACACACACACACACAGCACACACACGTACGCCCGCTCGCGCGCGCGTACACACCACACACAACACACCACACACACACACACACACACACACACACACACCACACACACACACCACACACACACCACACACACACACACACCACACCACACACACACACACTCACACAAACGCACGCACGCACGCACTCACATATAAAACACGCGTGCGAAATTTGTTCTCTCTCTCTCTCTCTCTCTCTCTCTCTCTCTCTCTCTCTCTCGTTCTCATCTCTCTCTCTCTCCTCCATCTGTACTGTGTACACTTTGTATAGAGGTGTGAGATCAGCAGAACATGCAGGTCGTCATGAACAGGTAGGTAGTTACGAGAGGGTGAGAGTCAGCTTGTGATGATGCATATGACGGTTCAACAGTAAGTGCGAGCATAGACAACTGCTGTCTAGACAGTCTCCCTTTCGTGTGGTTTGTGATATCGTTCATCTATTGAAACAAATACGGATTGTGTGTGTGTGTGTGTGTGTGTGTGTGTGTGTGTGTGTGTGTGTGTGTGTGTGTGTTGTGTTGTGTTTTGTGGTTGTTTGTGTGTTGTGTGTGGTGTGTGTGTGGTGGGTGTGTGTGTGTGTGTGTGTGTGTGTGTGTTGTGTGTGTGTATGTTGTATATGTATGTGGTGTGTATTCAACAGCATTTTTCGTGCGGTGAAGACCCCTGGGTGTGGTGTTGTGTGTTGTGTGTGTGTGTGTGTGTGTGTGTGTGTGTGTGTGTGTGTGTTGTGTTGTGTCATGTGGGGGTGGGGGGGGGGGTGGTGTGTTGTGTTGTGTTGTGTCATGTGAGTGTGTTTGTGTGGTGTGTGTGTGTGTGTGGTGTGTGTTGTGTGTGTGTTGGTGTGGGTGTGTGGGTGTGTGTTGTGTTTGTGTCATGTGGGGGGGGGGGGGGGGGTTGTGTTGTGTTGTGTGTTGTGTCATGTGATGTGTGTGTGTGGTGTGTGGTTGTGTGTGTGTGTGTGTGTGTGTGTGTATGTGTGTGTGTGTGTGTGTTATGTGCGGTACCTTCAGTTTACTGAATCATTCAGACATAAGCCCGACCCAAAACATGTCACATAATGTGTCAATTTCTATGCAGCATAACACACACACCCCTCCGCACACACACACACACACACACACACACACACACACACACACATCACATTACGCAACACACACACACACACCACACACCACACACACACACACACACACACAAACACACATACACACAAGCAAACCGCACTAATCCACCTTTCTACCGTCCACTCCTGACTCTTCGTGGTGAAGCAGGTAAACGTAGACATTGTCACAGTTGACCAACTCCGCCAGCTTACAGTCGATTTTCTTTTCCCCCACACCCTCACAACAGCTGGTCGAAGTTAAGACCTAAACTCCATTTTATTTCAAACGTGGCCAGTCTCTGTAATAATCAATTGCTGCTCAGCCGACAAGACAAACGCAGCATGTAGCGCTTCCTCCGGTTGACTGGTCCGAAATGGACGACGCGTACTGTTTCCCTCCAATCAGAAACGGCACCTCTTTTTCATGTTGATGTTTCGGGGACAGATGTGGGCCCGTGTTGTTACTAAACGGCGTAAACGAGGGAGAGGTTAGTTTTTTTTTGCGCGAAAGGTTGGCTTTCTCATTCGTGTTGCCTCGTGGTTGGGTGCAGAGGTACGTCGGTGCTCTTAGTAGTCTTACGTGGACTTCCACATCTTGAGTAAAGTGCAGTGTTTTCTCCACTTTCTTCAGAGTCTAAACTCAAGATGAATATCGTGAGTAACTTATCGCCACTTTTCGTACCTTGAACAGGATCATAACCTACGTGGATGTTAACTTTTACTGAATCCAAAAAACAAAAAACCTTTCGGGTTTCTTTCATTGTTAACTCCAAACTTCAAACTGTTTCACGCACACCGAGATGGGTTTTGCTGGTGGTGAGGCGGCAAGTTAATCGTAATCTGGGTGTTGTTTGTGTATTGTTCTGACAGGAATGAGCAACATAACATCATTGCCACCATGAGGTCACAAAAAAATGAGACAGGGGGGGAAAATAGACATTAACTTGGTTGTCTGTACCACCCGTGCCTGTAAGGTATTGAAAATGATGTTTAAATGGTGATGATAACGGGAAGTCTGAGGTACACATGTCGGAGGGAGGAGTGCCGACAGATCCTCCGTCTCCCTAACATTCATCCCCTATCTTCAGTCTCCCGTGTTGCGTGGTAATATCTTTGATCTGTGCAGTCTTTGTTCAGGCTGTTTCAACAGCATTTTCGTGCGGTGAAGACCCTGGTGGGTCAGTGTGGACTAGTCAGTCCAGCAGCTGCCCTGTTTAATTGTACGTGTGGCGAGGGCTGTATGCCTGCTTCTTTGCCAGAGTTGCGCCAACGGTTTGTGTAGGCTACGTGGAAATGTCTGTCGTCACCAATTTAGGGATGCGGGTTATTGTTTGGGTGGCAAGTCTGTGTCCGCCTTTGCGTGTAGTAGTCCACTTTGTCTCCAGCTACAGGCCCTTGTTGTGAACTGGTGACTGGTGCTGGCAGTTGATCGTGTGAGATCCGCCCTCTTCCACACCATTCCTTCCCCTCCCCCTTTTTCCTCCTTTGCAACCAGATCTCCTCTTTCCTCCTCTCTTTTCTCGTCCTTCTAGGAAGGAGCGCCCTGACAGGATGCACCTCCTTCCCGTCTGCTCCCCACCAATGCTTTTTTTGTGTCTAGAGAAAAACAGTTGGTATGATGTGAGCTGAAGGGCAGGCTAGTCATTCAGCCTCTACCTTGTCGCGGAGGGCGAAGGGCAGAGAGCTTAGCAGATCCATCCAATGCTCAAAGGTCCCGTCATGGCAGCCAGAAAGCCAAAGGCCATGGAAAATGACGGCGACAATGGTGATTACCGTGGTTATGACGTTGACGATGACGACGACGACGACGATGTGATGATGGTGGTGGTGGTGGTGGTGATGATGATGATGATGATGATGATGATGATGATGATGTTGTTTGTGGTGGTGATAGCGGCGGCGGCGGTGGTGGTGGTAATTGTGGTGGGGGTGATGATGATGATGATGATGATGATGATGATGATGATGTTCGTGCTGGTGATAGGCGGCGGCGGCGGCGGCGGCGGTGTTGTGGTGGTGGTGTGGTAGGTGGTGGTGGTGGTGGTGGTGATAATTTTGATGATGGTGATGATGTTCCTGGTGGTGACAGTCGGTGATGGTGGTGGTGGTGGTGTGGTAATGGTGGTGGTGGTGATAAGGTGTGATGATGATGATGATGATGATGATGATGATGATGATGTTCGTGGTGATGATAGACAGCGGCGGTGGTGGGTGGTGGTGCGTACGGTGGTGGTGGTGGTGGTGATGATGATGATGATGATGTGATGATGATGATTGTGACGGCCATGACTATCAAAAGGATGATGATGATTGATGATGATGATGATGATGATGATATGATGATCATGGTGATGATGACGACGAGACGATCCGACTGGATCCCTGTGTCTTCCAGATCACCCAGCGGGCCACCAACGTGGTGTTCCAATCTCAACAACACGTGTCCCGGGACAAGCGTGGCAAAGCCTTGGGTCTTCGCAGCGGTTTTCCGCGCGGCTGCACCATCTGGCTGACCGGCCCTGTCCGGCGCCGGCAAGACAACCATCTCCTTCGCCCTGGAAGAGTACCTGGTCGCCAGGGCATCCCGGCCTACTCCCTCGACGGGGACAACGTCCGCACGGGCCTCAACAAGAACCTGAGCTTCTCGCCCCGAAGGACCGCGAGGAGAACATCCGCGTATCGCTGAAGTGGCCAAGCTGTTGACGACGGGGGGATCGTGTGCATCACCAGCTTCATCAGTCCTTATGAGAAGGTGCGTCTCGACTCTCTTTATGTGTCAGTCAGCCTGTCTGTCTGTCTGTCTGTCTTATTTATGATGTATGTATTGCATCTCTCTGCTGTCTCTGCTCTATGTCTCTCTCTCTCTCTCTCTCTCTCTCTCTCTCTCTCTCTGTATTTTCTCGAACCTGTTCTCAAAATTGTTCTGTTTCCACACTTTCTTCTTCTTCTTTCTTTCTTCTTCTGCTTTTCTTCTTCTTCTTCTTCTTCTTCTTCAAAGCGTTTTCTTTCCATATATTTTCATGTCTTTTTCTTCTTCAAAATCTTTTAGTTTTTTTTTTCCCCTCCTTCTTTTTCTTTCTGTCCTTCCTTTTTTTCTTGCTCTCTTTCTTTCCTTCTTTCATCTAATTTTCTTTTCATCCAGTTTCTTTTTCTTCTCCTTCTGCACTGTGCCGCATCCGTCACGGTTTTTTTTTTTTTTTTTTTAACTTTATAAAACACAAATGACAAAATATTAACAAAACTGTTCCCCTCTTCATGGAAATATGATATCCAACCAGAACCAGATCTTTTTAACGTTAATCTGTATCGTTGGATTGTTTAGCTTCTGAAGTCATACGTTGCTAGCTCTTTGATGAGACTAGAAACCTAGGTTCCATGTGTAACCGCACGTATAACACCTTACACACACCGTTAAAAACTCACTACCAACCTTCGGGAAGAGAAGGCCCCAGTTCTGCCGTTGGTGTGAGATGCCAGGTATATATTACCATGCATCCTCTGTGGGGAAAAAAATCGACCGAATGAGTGAAAAAGAGTGAGTGTCTGATATTCGTCTGAATGACACGAGAAAACGACTGAATGTGGTGCCAGCAGGCAAATCCTCAGTCGGCTCTACCTAGGCAGGCCGCCGCAGTGTTACCAAGAACGTAGCTGCAAAGCGCTTTGTTCTCTAACCGAAAAGAGGATATATAGGCGAAAGGCCTCGGATATATAGACGAAAGGCCTCGGAGCCGGCGACACATAGATCTGTCTTTGGGAGGGATTGCGATAGTTTCCTCATGCAGCTAGTGAAGGGGTTTTCATATTATGATATACATTTTTCCCATTTATTTCATCTTCAAAAATTTTTCCCCTCTCAATTTCTAATCTTTGCCAAATCATTACTATAATGATGGAAGAATGTTAACCTGCACTTGTTTTTTTCCCCACTACTTAATTGTTTCGCATTATATATATAATATATATATATATATATTATATTATATATATTCTTTCATTGATAAGGATGATGATAATAGAGAAGTAGATTGAAACTGTAACAAGGAAATTTTCCTGACAGACTCTCTTCCTACAATAATGATGGTGATGATGATGATAAAGAGGAGGAGGACAATTTCTATAGCACCCATCTAAAATATACGCAGGATGGACACACAGAGAGCCACACACATACAAACCCACATACGCGATTGCGCGCGCGCGCGCGCACCCACACCACCACACACACACCACCCCACACCACACACACAGTTATATGAACTCCCCACTCTGCGGAACACGGTAAACAGCTCTTCGACGCAAGTACATGTGTGCGAGGACAGGCAGCATTTGATCATATGTCAGGTGATATTAAGCAGCTGGCGTTTTAAACCTTAAAGTGATTAAGCGCAAACTTTTAAAAATTTGCAATTATGAAGGACGACCCCCCCCCCCCTCCCCTCCGCCCCACCCACCCACCCCCCCACCCCCTCTTTAGCCCCTTTGCTGCTAGCCAGTAGCCATTCAGGGAGGGACTGTGGTCATCTTTGTGACGGGATGGGGGCACAACATCAAGTGACTACGTACTACTGTTTGTCTTGCCCCCACTGGGGCACGTTCAGTTTGCTGAGGGGGAAGCAGTGACGTTCTTTAAGACCACACACGGTGCAACTAGTGGCCTTATTTAAAATCAGTGCATGCTGAACTGTTTTCAAACAAGGTGCAACACGCGGGTAAAGTACATTTATTAAACGTATATCGCTATCCTTTTTGCTTTCACACACACACACACACCCACACACACACACACACACACCACCACACACATCTCTGGCTACTCCATCCAGTCCCTTCCCTTCCCTCTCTCACCCTTCCTCGATCCCATACCCACCACCCACCACCCCATTCTTCACCATTTTATAAGCTTTAACCATAATCATGCCAAGATCATTTTGGAAAAACAAAATTGTGCTTTGAAAGTCTCATCGTCCGTGATTACATTATTTTTTCTTCTTCTCTTTTCCTTCTCTCCTCCTTCTTCTTCTGCGTTTTCTTCTTGTGTTTGCAAGCCTAGAGGGCAATAGCAGTTCTGTCGAGTTCTCTTGATATCATTTGAAAGTTCTATTTGCCAAACTGGTTTTAGTTATGAACGCCAGCGATCGATCGAGTGTACAACAGTTCTGTGGATTTCCTTGTAGACTTCACAATGAAGTAAAACAACGGATTCGTTTCATCCAGTTGGCACCAAGATATAGACAAACAGTTGTCTTTCTGATTTTTCGGGCATTCTAAAACACACCTTTACAAGAGTTTTGCCTCCACAAAGCACTAGACTGTAGAACCTAGAAGATTTTGTTCACGTATTTCTGTTTAAAGATTTGTGACACCCCCGATAGGTATTCTCCGTTCAAAGGTATCTTTAAAAGAGGGATATCGTCTTATTTCTCATTGTTTCTGGAGAACGAAAGTCGAGAGAGAGAGAGAGAGAAGAGCGAGCGAGAGAGAGCGGAGCGCGCGAAGTTTATGTCGACCCATAGTAAGGGTGACGGCTATCTAAAGGTTCTCTATTTCTACGAAGAACCAGGAGCTTACCGCCTCGTGACCGACTTTTGATGCCAGCACGGATGAGGAGTGTTTGAGTTGTGCAGGACCCGGGCCACGCACGCACCTGCACGAGGAAGGAAGGCGCCTCAGTTCTACGAGTTGTACGTCCACACGCACCTGGACGTGTGCGAGACCCGTGCTGTCAAGGGCCTGATACAGGGGCCCGTGAGGGGACGCTCAAGGGTTGAGGTTCGCAGGACAATTGCACCTGGGGGCAGTGGAGGCGAGGGCTGGGCGGAGTGAGCTTACTGCACTGGGACAGGGGATGGACACGGGTGGAGGGATGCTGAGCGCACGCCTCGGGGACAATCGAATGGGCGGATTGGGTGTTCTTTTTTTTTTTTTTTTCTTCTTTTTTTTAGCGTGAATGTTACTTGACAGACCTGGGGGAAGTGGGGATCTTGGGAGGTTTGGTTCTCTTTCCTCT
>JADBJO010014421.1:0-5000 GCA_016801955.1 Conus betulinus | reverse complement strand
CGCGCTGAAAGTAGACCGAAGTACACTCTCTCACACCCTCGTGCTAAGGCCTACCTACCTCGGCTCCCATTGACGCATCATAACAAGAGTATAAGGGGCGGGCTGTAGGGTTGGTGTACGTTAGTGCAAGCGTGTGTGTTTGTGTGTGTGTGTGTGTGGGTGTGTGTGTGTTTAGTTCTCTTTTATGTTTGAAAGGGCAGAATGGGAATATATGAAAGAACAACACCTTTAAAGAAAAACCAAAACAAAACAATACAAAACAAAACAAAACAAACTTCCACATGAGAGAACGACGACGAAGAGCTACACTCAGTCATTGAGTATTCGGACCCTGGGTGAAAATGGTCTTGACTTCACGGTCCGTAAAGAAGCAAGAAGACGTTAATTCTGCTCTCACACTCTTCTCTCTGCTGAAACACTGAAGGAGCGTAAAATCCTGATTGATACGATTGATACGAATCGTCCTAGAGGAAATGAACGCATATGCAAGCAACGCTCGACCATCCCTGGCCGTATGGTAGGGGGAGTCATGGTTGCGGCGACTCAAACGCTTGGGCGTTATAGCTTTTGCAGTCCCCCCCTCCCCTCTCATCTCCCCACCCCCCGATTTTTGTTGTTTTTTGCAAAGGCTGATTAAAGAGTGATACAGCAACGAACTGGCGAAAAAGAATGGTAGCCCTATTACGTCAGTCATAGCCATAACACACATTATCAATCAGTATATTTTGATTATTATGAATAACTTGTATTAGCGTCCCATCCTCGGCTAGAGACCAAGCTCTAAGCGCTTCACAATCCACACTCGTTTACACAACGGACTGCCTAACTGGGTAGTTGCTGACTGAAAAGCTGCCAGCTGGCGCTTCATTCAGTCGTTTCCCGTGTCATCCAGTCAATATCATTCAATATCGTTCACTCAGTTTCCTTACTTCCCTCGGGTTACAGTCTCATCGGAAGGACTCTTTGGGGGAAATGAGTCAGAACCAATGTTCAACCTCCGAGCGAAAATTTTACCCCTGTACCGACACGGCCCGGGCGGAGATTCGAACCCACAACCCAAGGATCACCAAGATTACGAGTCCGGCGCTCTACCACTGAGCTCTACCACATTTGCATGATTTTTTTAATGAAAACGAACGAGCGACTGAGCTCAAAAACTCTTCTTGTGGCAAACGCATCACTTTAAAAGGCGCTTTTGTGTTTTATAAAACATTGAATGGGCTCGGTTTTGACTGTGTACAGGTTTAAGCGTCTGAAGCTTTGTAGTAACATTCCACTGGGTCTCACTCTTCTTAATTGATGAAAATGAGGCTTACTAACGACGAATTTCTTTCGTCGGTTTAATACGTTTAAGACAGACTTCTCCTCACACACACCACACCTCGCAAAATACCGACAAACTTATCCCACACACCACACCACATAGATACTCACAGACTTTATCCCCACACATCACACCACAACAGATACTCACATACTTACCCCAAACGCTACACCACACAAACCACTCACAGACTTTTTCCACCACACCAAATCACACAGAATACTCACAGGACTTATCCCACACACCACACCAACCCAGAATACTCACACAGAATATCATGACACACACCACCACACCACACCACACCACAGCCTGCCAGAATACTCACAGACTTCTCCCCCACACCACACCACAAGAATACCCACAGACGTTTCCCACACACCACATCACACAGTAATACTCACAAGACTTAGCCAAACAAACCCACACCACACAAAAATCCTCACGGACTTTTCCCACACACCACATGCACACAGAATTGCTCACAGACTTATCCCACACACCACACCACACAGATGCTTCACAGGACTATCCCACATACCACACCACACAGAATGCTCACATTCCTTATCCCACACATCCACACCACACAAGAATACCAAAGACTTTTTCCCCACACACCACATCAACAAAAACCACTCACAGACGTATCCCACACACACCCATAACCACACACAATGCTCACAACTTATCCCCACACACCACACCACACAGAAATACTCACAGACGTTCCCCACACACCACACCACACAGAATACTAACAGACGTTATCCCACACGCCACACCGCCACAGAATACTCATAGACTTCTCCCACGCACACCACACCACACAAACCACTCACAGATTTATCCCCATACACCACACCAACACAGAATACCCAACAGACTTTTCCCATCCACCACCCACATAGATTTACTCATGACTTCTCCCAACACACCACCACCACCACAGAATGACTCACAGATTTATTTCCCACACAAGCACACACCACCTATATACTCACGACTTATCCCCAACTACCCACACCACACCAGAATACTCACATACATTATCTCCACACACCACATTACACAAGAATACTCAACTTATCACACACCCACATCACATAGAATACTCACAGACTATCCCACACACAGACCACACAGAATACTCACAGGGACTATCCACACAAAAAGCCACACCACACAAATACTCATCCACATACTTCTCCCACACACAACAACCACACACCGTACTCACAGATATATCCACACACCACACCACAACGAATACTCACAGACTTCTCCCACACACCACCATTTTACGCATTTTTTTTCCAACACACCACACCACACAGAATACTCATAACTTTTCCCAACACAACACCAAGTATTATGATTACAGAAGTCACACTTTAAACTTACACAATAAAAAAATACTTAAAGATTCTCCACCAACACCACCACATTTTTTACTTTTTTATATATCCACAAATCAAATCTCAGACTCAAACATATAAATATATAAGTTAAACAAACCATAACGATTTAAAAAAAACTATCCCACACACCACACCACACAGAATACTCACAGACTTCTCCCACACACCCACACACACAAGAATACCTCACCAGATATATCCCCACACCACACCACACAGAATACTCACAGACTTCCTTCCCACACCCTACACACGTAGAATACTCACAGACTTCTATCCCACACCACACCACACAGAAAACCCTCACAGACTTTTTCCCACACACCACACCAAACGCAGAATACACACAGAGACTTCTCCCACACACCACACCAACACAGAGTACTCACAGATTTCTTTCTTGTCCACACACCACACAACACAGCATACTCACAGACTTATCCCACACACCACACCACACAAGAATAACTCACAGACTTATCCATACACCACCACCCACACAGAATACTCACGAGACTTATATCCCACACACCACACCACACCAGAATACTCACAGTACTTCTCCCACCCACCACCCACACAGAAACCCACAGATTTCTTCCCCACCCACCCCACACACAGATAACTCACAGACTTTCCCCACACCACACCACATCAGAATACTCCCAGACTTATCCCACACACCACACCAACACAGAATACTCACAGACCTTTTCCCACCCCCACCACACACACACAGATACTCACAGACTTTTCCCACACACCCACCACACACACAATACTCACAGATTTATCCCAACACACACCACACACAGAATACTCACGACGTTCCCACACACCCACACCACACAGAATACTCAAAGACTTATCCCACACACACCCACATCAGAATACTCACAGATTTTATCCCACACACCCACACACAAGAATGCACAGAAGACTTATCCACACACACCACACCAACCACCACACAGAATACTAAAACAGATTTATACCACACACACACACAACACAATACTCACAGACTCTTCCCACACCACAACACACAGACCACAGACGATATCCTCACACACCAACCACACCAGAATACTAGATATATCCATAACCACACACACCAGAATACTCACACTTTTCCCACACACCAACAAAGGAATACTCACAGATTATCCAACACCACACACACACAAAATATACACAGATATATTCCACACAACCACACCACACAGAATACTCACAGACATTCCACACACCACACAGAATACTCACAGACTTCATCCCACACACACACCACACAGAATACTCACAGACTTATTCCCACACCCCACACCACACAGAATACTCACCAGAAACCTTTTTTAATCCCGTCCACGAAGGATCTTCAAGGTCATTATCTTCGGTCCCCACGATATACACGGAATCTGACACACACAACCACACACACACACACACACAACACACACAACACACATTGTGGACGCACGCAACGCACACAAACATGTACACTCACACAAACGCACGCAACAAACGCGGCGCGCACCCCACGCTACACACAACACACACACACACACACACCACACGCAACACACACACACACACACACACACAAGACACACACACACACAGCACATCGCACGCACGTACAAACACACGTACGCACCCACAAAACACACATTATGAAAGGACATTAGTTGTCATTCGTTTTCTTTTGTTTGTTCGTTTGTTTTGAGAAAGGAGAGAGAAGAAGAGAAGAGGAGAGAGAGAGAGAGAGGGGAGAGAAGAGAGAGAGACTTGAAATCCTGGCTTGTCGCAAATCAACTGTCATACCGATTATATGGTTGTACCTGCGTCTGTACGGATCAACAACTGGTAAAAGATACACAACAACAGCTGCAGACGTTTCGGATCTGTACGTTCTTATATATAGGTAGGGAGGAACTGTGTGCGTGGTGTGTGTTGTGTGGGGCCGTGTGGTGTGGGGGTGGTTGTGTGTGTGTGTGTGTGAATCAGCTGGAACGAACCTAGAAAAAGAAACACACACCCAAAAACACAAACACACACACACACACACACACAACACACACCAAACCACAACTCACGCACACACACACACACTCCATACAATCACACCCACACCCACACACTCACACTCACAAACAACCACACACAACACAAACAGCACCACTCACACACCGTCATCAGTCCCTAGGCGGATGTAGATTAAGATAAACGCATACACTAGGAAATTGAGTTATACT
>JADBJO010014420.1:40148-47760 GCA_016801955.1 Conus betulinus | reverse complement strand
CCCATGACGATTCCTCAGGGTTTAGGCGTGGCAACTCACCCATGACGATTCCTCAGGGTTTAGGCGTGGTAACTCACCCATGGCGATTCATCGGGGTTTAGGCGTGGCAACTCACCATGACGATTCCCCAGGGTTTAGGCGTGGTAACTCACCCATGGCGATTCCTCAGGGTTTAGGCGTGGTAACTCACCTATGACGATTCCTCAGGGTTTGGGCGTGGTAACTCACCTATGACGATTCCTCAGGGTTTGGGCGTGGTAACTCACCCATGACGATTCCTCAGGGTTTAGACGTGGTAGCTCACCCATGGCGATTCCTCAGGGTTTAGGCGTGGTAACTCACCCATGGCACTAGCTTTGCACCGTGTGGTTTCCTCCCATAAGTCCCCATTCCACTTACTTTAATCTCGTTTCTAGGAACGATCCCGTATTTGATAAACGTAAGAAAATGTGGGAAGGAGGGAGGTGGGGGGGGGGGGGGGGGGGGGGGGGGGACAGCAGCAGAAGGAGGCGGGAACGGCGGGGAAAGTACCAACTCTTAGACATTATGAAACGTTCTGCCAGCAGTAGACGATGGGCCTGTCTTATATTTCCTGGGAAACTTACCCACGACCTTGGTGTGTGGGTTTGTGGTGTGTTCCCTTTGCGGAAGCCCAAGACAGACGGATGTTGTACAGGACATAGGCTATTGACGCCACTTTCATTGTGTTCTGCGGATCTTTCTACACACTTGTTTCCTGTTTTTTTTGCCCTTTCTTGTTCTGCTCTGATTAAATCCCAAACTACTTCAGTAGGCGTGAGTGAGCGTAGGAATGCCCATATTATGCGCGCTACCTGAGGGATGAACAAGCCTGCAGACAGTACCTAAACAATGAATCAGACAAAGCTTAAACACAGTCAAAGACTTTATTTTAATAGCGATCCACCCCTATCTGCCCGCACAGCCTCCCCTCCCCCCCCCCCCCCCCCCCCCTCCTCCTCGTCCGTCCGTCTTCTTTCCTCTTTAGGAGTATGGGGGATATCGTTTGAAGGATGTACTGCCATGATCAATTTAGGGTTAGAAAGTTGACGTCAATAGTCTCACGTCCGTAGGGGTTTGTGAACGGAGGGTGATCCACTGTGTGTAGTACACTACAGCATTGAGGATGGAGCTCCTTGCTCGCCTTCCACTGTCTGTAGGACACTACAGCATTGAGGATGGAGCTCCTTGCTCGCCTTCCACTGTCTGTAGGACACTACAGCATTGAGGATGGAGCTCCTTGCTCGCCTTCCACTGTCTGTAGGACACTACAGCATTGAGGATGGAGTTCCTTGCTCGCCTTCCACTGTCTGTAGGACACTACAGCATTGAGGATGGAGCTCCTTGCTCGCCTTCCACTGTCTGTAGGACACTACAACATTGAGGATGGAGCTCCTTGCTCGCCTTGGAGCTTGAAAAGAGAAAGATCTTTCACCAGTAGTAGTCCCGAGGCGAGTCATTCGTAGAAGGCGGTCGTCAGCACAGAAGCGTAGTTGCCGAGAGGGGGTGTAGATTTTAAGGAGATCTGAGAGATAAGAAGGTCGATCTTTAAAGAGAGCAGAGAAAGTGAGAGTTGAGATTTTGTACGGGATACGGTTTGCGACAGATAGCCAGTGAAGAGAGTGAAGTAGAGGCGAAATGTGATCATATTTTCATGCTCTAGAGACGACTTGGGCTGCATGATTTTGGATTCGCTGTAATCTGTCTATCAGGTATTTTGGAAGGCCGGCCAAAAGTGAGTTGCAGTAATCTATTCTAGATAAGACAAATGCACAAATGAGAGTTTTGGTAGCATCTGTAGAGAGAAGGTGACGTAAACAGCTGATTCTTCTTAGTTCTAAATAAACAATCTTACAAATATTTGAAACCTGTTTCTCAAAGGAGGGGGATTGGTCAAGAATGACTCCTAGACTGCGGACAGAGGCGGAGACAGAGACAGTACAGTCATTGATAGTGACAGTTGAAGGCAGAGAAGGATGGTTAGGCTGGTTTGTCACGAACATGAGTTCCGTCTTGTCGTCGTTTAGTTGTAGTTTGTTGGTTGCCATCCAGTCCTTCAGGTCTGCAATGCAGCCCTGCGTCCCGAGAAATCAGTGAGTCAATTTCAGCAATGAGAGCCGACTGATGAAGCTGAGTATCGTCAGCAAAGCTCTCATGCAACATGGCGTGACCACTGATGACGTAGGACACAGGACTAGAATATAGCACAAAAAGGACTGGCCCCAGTACAGAACCCCGAGGCACACTGTACCTAAGAGGAGAACTGTCTGAATATCTGCCCTGTACACACACTGTCCTGAGCCCGTCCAGTCAAGTAAGAGAGAATCCAGTTGAGAGCTGTGTCTTTGAATCCAAAGGAAGTTTGAAGCCGTGAGAAAAAAATATTATGATCGATCGTGTCAAATACTGCGGAGAGGTCTAACATCGCTAATAAGGAAACATTCCCATCGTCAAGCCCGCAGAGGAGGTCATTGACTATACGGAGGAGTGCTGTCTCATAACTATGGCCTTGTCTGTGAGCAGACTGATGAGGATTTAAAAGGTGATTCTTTTCGAGATGTTCTAGAATTTGTTCCAAAACGATCTACTCCATTAATTCTGACAGAAATACAAATTTGATACAGGCCGATGATTCTTTAAAAAATTTTTTATCTAATGAAGGTTTCTTGATCAATGGACGTACCACTGTGGACCGGAAGATTTCAGGAATGTGACCAGAGGACAAAGAGGTATTGATAACAAGAGTAAGATAGGGTAGGACTCATCAATGCACTGAAAGAGCAAGTTAGTGAGAATGGCATCAAGTTCACATGATTTAGGGCTGCATCGCAAACAAAGTTTTTGACATAGTCTTGACTAACAGGGCTAGAACAAAGCCAAAGGATGTTCACAGTAAACTTTGTCATTCAGAGAATGTACAGGTGCAGTAGAATCTAACTTTTCACGGATAGAGTCAATTTTGCCATTGAAAAACTCTAAGAATTTCTGTGGGAACTCTTGAGTTTGGAAGATGGTGGGAAGGCGGGTGTAGCTGACTTTGCCTAGGGACTATATTTGTTAAATTAAATAGTTGTTTGGCCGTATCACAGGCCAATATCTTTGAAGAATAGAAGTTTTTGCTTGATGAACAATGTCAGTAACATGATTTCTCGCAGTTTGATATATTTCCCTGTGCACAGTCAGTCCCGTGGCGTGCCATCGCCTCTCAGCCCCCCTCCGCTCCTGCTTGGCCTCCAACAACTCGGGACCCACTGTGTTTTGCCATTGACACAGTGAAGGATCAGTGATCAAGCGCCTGCTCACTGGGGCATGCTTATTAAGCGTGACACGGAGGGCAATTTAGCTGACAGGCCGATGGCTCGCTCGGTATGGCCGTGGTCGGATCAGATTCGAAAGCTATCTGTCTCCGCCTCTGTCCGCAGTCTAGGGGTCATTCTTGACCAATCCCCCTCCTTTGAGAACAGGTTTTTAAATATTTGCAGGATTGCTTATTTAGAACTAAGAAGAATCAGCTGTTTACGTCACCGTCTCTCTACAGATGCTACAAAACCTCTCATTTGTGCATTTGTCTTATCTAGAATAGATTACTGCAACTCACTTTTGGCCGGCCTTCCAAAATACCTGATAGAAAGATTACAGCGCAGGGTGGACAGAAGTTAGGAAAATTTCTGCTATCGATGTCTCCTCCTCTGTCCTTGTAAGTCTTTGGAACTCGATATCTAATTCACACTTCACAGCATAATGATCCGATGCTAGGTTATTGTCCACAGCACAGTTGAGGATTTAAGAAGATGATCACTGTCTCTGTAGACTACCCAGTGTACTATGTTAGCCTGCTTGTTCGTCATTTCATTCACGGACTGCTGGAGTCCGAAAGTATATAAAATTTCTAACACCTCGGGCGTGTATCCAACTGTGGGCTTATTGACATGGAAGTTGAAGTCGCCGATCTATAACAATGCTCCTGGAAGGTCATTTACAAATTCAAGAAAGTCTGGAAGTTCGTTGACAAACATGCTGGGCGTAAATTTGTTCTTTCTGCTGGGGTACCGATCTGTAAATCCCCAAAATGTTAGAGACAGGAGCGCCAGGTAGGTACAGTTTCAGGTGAACAAGGTCAAAGGTCCGATGCTGAAAATCAAAAGAAGAGTCAAAAGAGCAATAGGGAAGCAGCTTATCCGAGACGACGAAGGCGATTCCGCCCCCCGCAGGTCGTGGTGGGGCGGGGGAAGGACTTGGTGGTATAGCCAGCCGGGGCCAGGTCACGTAGCTTTGGTTCATCGCCGCTTTCCTTGAACCACGTTTCCGTTACGCAAAGAATGTCGATATCATTGGAGAGGATAAAGTCATTTACAGCAGATCGTTTCTTTTTACAGGCATTACCAAGTGACTGGGCATTGAAAACTGTCAGCGAAATGTTCATTGTTGTTTGTGTGCGAGGAGCCCTAGGCACTTGAATCAAGTTGCGACAGTTTACTGAGCGAGTGTGGTTGTGGCGAGAGTGGTTAGAGAGATGGGCAACGTTACCGACTGTAGGTATCGTCCTCCGTTTCCTCCTCCCTCCCCGTGCTGTGCGACAGTGAGGAAGGTCACGGCCAGTCCTGAGACGCCGCAGTGTCACGTTGAGCGAAGGGTCAAGGGGCGAAGGTCGCTTCCTGCCAGTCAGCAGCTGGACCCGTGTGCAGGTCAGGTGAGTGATTTGACGAGGGAAAGAGTGAGGGTAGTGACACGTAAAGTCGGTCACCACAGGGTAGGGTCGTGGTGGGTGTGACAGTGGAGGGCCATTACACGCCGTAACGGGTAGGGAGAGGCTGGGTGGTAGAGGCTACCCGTTTAACGCAGGGTGAACAGAGAGGAAATAAAAGAACTGAATCAGGTACCCGTTTAACGCAGGGTGAACAGAGAGGAAATAACAAACGAGTAGGGTAATCTTTGCTCCCACGATGAATAATTAAAGGCCAATAACTCCAAACGAATGCTGATTACGACACCAAAGCGCCCAGCAGAGATAACAACACTGACCACAGAGAACGAGCAAGGAGACCTCCCCAAAAGCGGGTTTTCCAGGCTTGCCTAATTACCTTTGCACCTGACACACTGACAAAGCAACAACGACTGGACATATCAACAAACACACGTCGACATTTATTCAAGACTGGCTCAACCTTTTCGATCTTGAAATTAGTCAGCTACACAGCAACAACAACTGGAGAAATGAACCAATACATATTAACGGTTATTCAAGACTGGCGCAACCTTTTCGATCTCGAATATAGTGATAACAACGCATGGACGACCCGTAGCAAATACAGGCAATTTCAATTTGATTGGTATGAAAGGAAATTTTAAATGAGGCGAGGGAGCAGTAAACAATATGCTAAATAACAAACACATGTAGGGTAACTCTTGCTCCTATGATGAAGTAAGTACACGCCCACGCCCGTAACTCCAAACGAATGCTACCTACAACATCACATCGCCTAGCAGAAATGACAACACAGCAGCACACAGAACAAACTAGGAGACATCCAAAAACAAAGACATGTTCCTAGAGACGGTTTTCACACTGAGAAAATCCCCCCCCCCCCCCCCCCCCCCCCCCCCCCCCCCCCAAGAGCGACCAGGACGCCCAACCGTCACCTCCGCAGGTAGACGCTCTACCCATTTGATTACGGGCATTTCTAGCGTCGACTCGTCCATTTACAATAACACAGTACCTTACCAACCGCCTTTGCGCAATGGTTAGCGTCCGCGGAATCCCGGCTGGGAGGTCGTGGGTTCGATTCCTATCAAATCCATTTATTTGTGGGATTTTTCAGCCCCGACACCTCTTACCCAGAGTTGAGTTCGTTATAACTTCAGCTGGGAGGATTGGGACCTCACACTCGAATTTCATCCACTTGATGAATGCGTTTCTGTGAGTGTTGTTCAAATTGCCTGACCGACATTGGAGGTGTCTGTATCTCTCGGGCCTGGCGGTCGCCGGGATGTATTGCCGATGTAAGTGTAGAGTACAGTCATGTCATCTGTCATGCAGTCTCATACCGGATTAGAGATCCATGACATTCTTTTCGTCAACATCCCCGTTGATCAGCAAATATACAAAGTATCCGATTCTGCAGCCTTTCCTGCCCGCTCTCATGGTCACTCCAGTGTCCACTTCCTCTCCACGGCTGACCCTTGGGAAGTTCGCGTCCAGGTCCCCAGGCATCGGCAAGTTGATGGAGTCCGTCTTCGGCCGGACGTGGAGTCACTGTCTGATGGGATACGGTCACTGACGACAGCTCCACGACCTAGCTATGATCATCGTCATAGCTCCACGACCTAGCTATGATCATCGTCATGGCTCCACGACCTAGCTATGATCATCGTCATGGCTCCACGACCTAGCTACGATCATCGTCATGGCTCCACGACATACTATGACCATCGTCATGGCTCCACGACCTAGCTATGATCATCGTCACAGCTCCACGACCTAGCTATGATCATCGTCACAGCTCCACGACCTAGCTATGATCATCGTCACAGCTCCACGACCTAGCTATGATCATCGTCACAGCTCCACGACCTAGCTATGATCATCGTCATAGCTCCAGAACTAGCTATGACCATCGTCATAACTCCATGACCCAGCTATGATAATCGTCATGACTCCACGACCTAGCTATGATCATCGTCATGGCTGGCTCCACGACTAGCTATGATCATCGTCATGGCTCCACGACCTAGCTATGATCATCGTCATGGCTCCACGACCTAGCTATGATCATCGTCATAGCTCCACGACCTAGCTATGATCATCGTCATAGCTCACGACCTAGCTATGATCATCGTCATGGCTCCACGACCTAGCTATGATCATCGTCATGGCTCCACGACCTAGCTATGATCATCGTCATAGCTCCACCTAGCTATGATCATCGTCATAGCTCCAGACCTAGCTATGATCATCGTCATAGCTCCACGACCTAGCTATGATCATCGTCATAGCTCCACGACCTAGCTATGATCATCGTCATAGCTCCACGACCTAGCTATGATCATCGTCATAGCTATAGCTATGATCATCGTCATAGCTCCACGACCTAGCTATGATCATCGTCATAGCTCCACGACCTAGCTATGATCATCGTCATAGCTCCAGACCAAGCTATGATCATCGTCATGGCTCCACACCTAGCTATGACCTAGCTATGATCATCGTCATGGTTCCACGAACCTAGCTATGATCATCGTCATAGCTCCACGACCTAGCTATGATCATCGTCATAGCTCCACGACCTAGCTATGATCATCGTCACGACCTAGCTATGATCATGGTCATAGCTCCCCGACCTAGCTATGATCATGGTCATAGCTCCCCGACCTAGCTATGATCATCGTCATAGCTCCCGACCTAGCTATGATCATGGTCATAGCTCCCCGACCTAGCTATGATCATCGTCATAGCTCCCCGACCTAGCTATGATCATGGTCATGGCTCCCCGACCTAGCTATGATCATGGTCATGGCTCCCCGACCTAGCTATGATCATGGTCATGGCTCCCCGACCTAGCTATGATCATGGTCATGGCTCCCCGACCTAGCTATG
>JADBJO010014420.1:12500-22999 GCA_016801955.1 Conus betulinus | reverse complement strand
CTCTTGCAGCCCCTCTTTTCTGTTAACATGTTATCCCAATAGAGGTGTAGTACACCTGTCGGGGCAATACTGATTATGACAATGTAAGATACAACGATCCCGGTACGTCTTGATGTCAAGTCAACAGTTAGCAGCTGTGAGAAAAGCATCAAACAAGCTCCAATGGAAAAGGTTAGATACACTCAAGACAGTTTCTTTGCCTTTGTGTCCTGTATTTCCTGATTACTAATACAGAACAAAAAAAAAACATTCCATTCATAAATCCTTCGTATTCTTTGGTAAAAATGTTGAATGGTCTGAACTGATTGAAGTGCAAGGTGCAGAACACAAAAAACGACAGTAACGCTTCTCTCTTCACAGATTTTGGTTGCAGCTGGTGGGAAAAAAAATCTTCAAAATGAACATTTAGAAGTGTTGTTCTGCATCGGTAGAAGCGCACGGTCAGTTCAGACTGTGGGCGGTTGGGTGGTGCCCAATGTGCTATTCAGTCGCCTTTCACGAGTGCAGTACACAAGAAAAAGTACAGGAATAAAATAGGATGTAAACATTTCGCGTAAAACCACACTCCCATCGGCAGCGCGCTTGAGGTTTTCACAATTAAAGATGTAGCAACCTTGTGTTTTTTCTTTCCTCCACCCTCCCACCCCACTCGACCACCGCGGAATCGGTAACACATTGGGAGTATTTGCGTCCGGCTGATTTCAAGTCCTTATTTAAAAAAGTCCCCAAACTTAAAAGTCCCCAAACTCAGGATCTGAAACTTTGATTGACTAATTGTAATCACAATCTGCATTCAGCATGCCATGATTTCTGACAGTCAGTTCAAATAACTTTGCAGGTTACCTTGTACAGACAAATGACTAGAGAAAATATGATGCGTTTTAACCTCTTTCGTCTTGTTGATTGAAAACAAACAACAATCAGGACAATGCAAATGGTGAACAAGCAAACACTTGGTGTATGAAAGTCGGATCCACATTGGCGTTGAATGATGAAGAGGGCAGTGTGAGTTAAAATACTAATGAGGACAATCACGATACAGATAGCAATGATAACCATAACATTAACCACCCACACCCCACCCACAGTCACTCCCTGGACCACCCTCCCAGCAACACACCGCCACCCGCCCCCCCCCCAACCTGCTCCCAATCCCCCCCCCCCCCTCCCAACCCTGCTCACCCGCCCACCTCCCAGCACCCCCGCCCGTCCACTGGCCCCTGTCTGCCTCTCCATCTGAACGCTCCCCGCTTGCACCCCCGTAACTCCCCACCTGGCCCACCGCTCCCCTTAAAACCACCCTCCACCCCATCCACAGCCACTCCTATGCCCCCTCAAGGAAACTGCACCCACACACCCCTCCCTGCACCCTGGTCCCCCGACACCCCCCCCTCCACCCACCTCTCCACACCGCACAGCCACTCCCATGCCCCCTCCAGGAAACTCCGCCATCCCAGCCCTCCCTGGACCCCAGTCTTCTGCCATCCCCCCCCCCCCCGCCCACCTCTCCATGCCCGCCTCCACTACCCACCGTGGCCGCCACACCCGCACCACACCACCCCCTCCACCCACCACCCCCTGCCTCCCTCCACTCCAAGCCACGGCCGTCACGCCAAACACTGCATCACCCCCCCCATCTCCCTCCCCACCTCCCCCTCCCCGCCTGTACCCCACTCGTAGACTGCCCTACCCCCACCTGCCCCCTATGCAGCGCTGACATCAGCCAAACATAGCCAAAGAAACCACCCTCCCGACCCCACCATCCACCGAACGCACTCTGCCCACCTGTCTGCGCCCACACATCCACCCTCCTACTCACCCCACCCCACCTGGACCACCACCCACCCAAAGCCCCCCACCAGACCCTCCCCACCCCCCATCCGTCTGTCCCAAAACCAACCACACCCACCCACCACCCACCTCCACACACCCGCCTCCTCCACCCTAGCCTGCCCGAAAGCACACCAGCCGCTAACCACCCATCTGCCCCCTCCAGTACTACATCCGCCCATACCCCCAACCACTGCCGCTCACACACCCGCGCCCAGCCCACCACCCACCCCAAAGCCTCGCACCCCCCCCTCTACACCGCCACAACCAGCGCCACTGCCCGCCAGACCACCTCCTCCCCTGTCCAGCTACCACTTGCATTGTCTCCTTCCAAGTACTATCGTTTTCATTGCACGCCCATCCTGCAATGACATTGAGAGGGCAAGTCATGATGATTGTTCACTTTAAATTGCTGGATCGAGAATTTCTCACAGGTCAAAACGTGTCATGTTTCCTTTTGTTTGTTGTTTGTGCAAGAGGCATGGTGTCCCGGCAGATGTACTTCAACTTAACTTACATTTCTGTTTCAATTTCCGCCTGCAGTCACCGTACTTTGAAACCAACTCCAGACATCTTTTTATATGATGTGAAGTGTCTTGTTTCCTTCAATGTCCTTTTACCTGTAATCCAAGTAAGACAAACATAAGTTTTAGGGACAGCATATGGTGAAACCATGAAAAGTGTTGAATTAATGCTTCCTCTTTTTCAAATGGTCATTAACAAGAGTAAAGTCTTGGTGGGAATTTCTCCCTTCATTTTTGTGTCACTGAGAGAACGGTTTCAACGTGGGTTTCATTCAAGCAGAAAGTGAAACAAACATTGCTACAGAATTAATGGGCTGCCAGTCAAAGGAACACATTAGAAATTTCAGTCCATCACGTTTTTCTCATGGTTGACATATAACCTTCATAATCATGACACATTATGAAATGGAACTGAGGTTTAAGGGGAGAACATACACACAAAAAACAAAGCAGCAGCAGTAACAACAACAACAGCAGAACCACTTGAACAACAAACAAACAGCAATGATAATGAAAATGATAGCAATAACAGCAATGGTGTGATAATGAAAATGCATAGCAACAACAGTTATGATGGTTTGGAACCAAGGGAAATGCAGGTCTGGAAAATGAAGACAGATGATGTGGAGTACCTTTCCATTTGGAACCTTTGTAGGCGCCTAAAAATACAATGCTGACGATGATGATGATTACTCAGTGATCATGTATATCTCTTCACTTCCACTTCAGTTCCATTCATTAATCTACTTGCTCACCTAAGACCAAATTATGCTTGCAGATGGAAGACGTAAGTGACTGTCTGGTTACACTTCGTTTCCATTGCTTTGTGTGTTGTTTGTACTGCCTTGTTCCTTTCTTCAGGCCCAGTATTTTTGCTTCTGATACCTACAGACATTTGTATGGTGGTTACAGTTCGCAATGGCATGAAAGAATAATGTTAAGTAAATTCCCAAAAAGTTAAAAAAAAAAAGCCACACAGGACAATAAATACTCAAGGGTACTTCTCCACAGCCCAGTTAAACCAGACCCCCTTTCTTTTCCATGCAGACCATACACGGAACCATTTGGCCTTATAGGCAAAGTGTTTTGTTCACCCTGAAAAGCAACAAGAAATCGAACGTAAGCGCGAGTGCGAGCAAAGGCATCAACCCACTGCTGCCTACCGCATCGATGGAGATCGACTGCGACATTTCCTCTTTCTGAATACCAGATGGATGAAGATCGTCCACTGAAGACTTGGTCCATGACTTTCATTTTCACTTTCGCATATCCCTGAATGCAATCACGACAAAAGTCGCTCCGTACGGCCATTTTTTGACGCCAATTTGTTCCTTTTTGCAAGAGTTTTGATGGAGCATTTTGGCTGCTGTGATTTTTCTCGCGAAGATTTCCTGGTAAAGTGGCGGATCAAGTAACTGCAACTAGTCATTTCATCTTGTGACAGGAATAGAGCGTTTTGGAGGCCTACACTCTTGAAGAAGATTTGAAGAGAAAAGATTCGGATGGCGATTTTGACCTACTTATTTGGCAGATTTAGTATGCTTCACCAAAATCAGTAAGTGGTCAGAGGAAGATTGGGGATGTAAGTTAGCGAGGGATTCCTTCAGTTTCCCATAGAAGACAGAAACCTATGAAAACATTTACTGTTGCATAGTAACCAGTTCGTTATGTTGTGAAATAATTTTTTCACCAGGACTGATACTTGAGAAAGATGAGTGTACAGTGGTAGGCGACTCATTTGCATCTATCGAATCCTTTCTCATCTGTATGTCGCTGTGCTCATATGTGCTCAACTGCACACACACTAGCTGTTTATAAATGTTAAACATGAACAGCTTCTGCATCACTAGTGACAGTGTTTCAATATGGGGCTTACAAACATCTACATTATATTATAATGACAGGATATCTATATGTCTACATGCAGCGTTGGGATCATGGGGCACACAGCATCGAACAGGGCAATGTACAGACTTCAACATAAGTTAAGGACCACTTGCAATCTTTCCGACAAATGCAACACGCGCAAAACCAAAAATGTTTCATGTGTACAGATATTTAATTGCAACCCTTGTGAATCAAATTAAAGCAGTTTCATTTGGATTGTGTAATGTTTTTGCAATGATAAAGCAATGTAAAGAGACCCACCCTGGGAAAACTTACTTACTTACTGCCCATTATGCCCGGTGGCATGTAGGGCAGCAACAAAGGTCCTCCATTCTCGTCTGTTCTGGGCCAACCTCTGGATGGTACCCCATGTGTGGTTCAGGGTCTTCAACTCTCCCTCTACAGTTAGCCGCCAGGTGTTTTTGGGTCTCCCCCTCTTCCTCCTTCCTTCAGGCGTCCAATGGAGGGCGACACGAGTGATGTTGTCTGGCTCTTTCCTGAGTATGTGCCCTATCCATGTCCATCGCTTTTTCCTGAGAATTGTTTTCACGCTTTCTTGATGGCATTGGGAGAGTAGTTCTTCATTTGAGATGGTGTTTGGCCAGAAAATTCTTAATATTCTTCTAAGGTTCTTTGTGTGGAAGACTGATAGCTTATTTAGGTCACTCTCTGTCATTCTCCAGCATTCTGAGCCATACAGAAGGGTAGAAATAATGCAGCTCTGATATAGTTTGAGCTTGGTTTTGATGCTGTATTTTTGGGACCTCCATACATTGCTTAGCATTCTGAAAGCATTTCTGGCTTTGTTTAGACGGTTCTTGATGTCATTGCCTGCTGCTCCTCCGTCGTGTCTGACAATGTTGCCAGGTAGGTGAATTTCTCGGTTGTAGGGAGGGTTTCTCCATTCACCTGAATTGATGAGGGGTTTGGGACATTCAAGGTCATTACCTCTGTTTTCCTTTGACTGATCTTTAGTCCAATCTGTTGTGCAAGGCTGCTGAGGCGGGATGTCTTTTCCTGCATGTGTTGGTGAGTGTGGGAGACCAATGCCAGATCATCAGCAAAGTCAAGGTCTTCTAAGACTGAGAAGAGTGTCCATCGTATGCCTCTTGTCTGGTCTTCAGTTGTTCGACGCATCACCCAATCTATGGCAAGGTTAAAGAGCATTGCTGACATCACACAGCCTTGTCTCACTCCTGTTTTCACTTCAAAACTGTGGTCACTGTTTCCGACTCTGCATGTGAAGTTGTCATAGAAGCTTTTGATGAGAAGGACTATCTGCTGCGGTATCCCATACATTCGTAGTATGCGCCATAAGCTGTCTCTGTGGATGCTATCAAAGGCTTTCTCAAAATCCACAAAGTTGATGTACAGTTGTCTCTGCCACTCTGTGCACTGCTCAATTATGTTACGCAGTACAAATATCTGGTCAGTGCATCCTCTTCCTTTTCGAAATCCTGCTTGTTCTTTTCTCAGTTGTTTATCCACTGCATCTGATATTCGCTGAATGATGATCTTTGCAAGGATCTTGCTTGGAATTGACAGGAGGGTGATTCCACACCAGTTGTTGCAATCTTTAAGTGTTCCTTTCTTGGGGATCTTCATTATGCCCTCTGACCAATCATTTGGTATCTTCTTTTCTTCCCATATAGTTATAAAGAGTGGCAGAAGTATTTGGGCCGCAAGATCTGGATCTGCTTTGAACACTTCAGCACTGAGGTTGTCTCTTGGCCAGGGGCTTTTCCGTTTTTTAGAGCTTTAATGGCAGTCACGATTTCTTCTTTTGTTGGTGGTTCAGCATTGATGTCAAGGTCATCTTCCGCAACTGGAATGTCGGCTTCTCTAAGAGGTGGTGGTCTATTCAGTGTCTCACTGAAATGTTCTGCCCATCGAGTTTCCTGCTCTGCTTGTTGTTAGCAGTCGCCCTGTTTTGTCCATGATCGGTGTATCTGTTGTTCCACGATATTTGCCGCAGCAGATTATCTTGGTGATCTTATATACCTTTCCTTGTTCTCCTTTGTTGGCTGCATCTTCTGCTTCATCTGCAAGGGATTCCATGAATTCACGTTTGTCAGCCCTTGATTTCTTCTTCACAGCTTCATTTGTTTCTGGTACAGCTGTTCATACTTTTCCTTCAATCGTTTAGATTTGCCTCCATCTTCTGCACCTTCAGGGCTCTGCGTTTTTCAATGAGCTCCCATGTGTTTGCTGTTATCCATTCTTTCTTTTTCTGTTGTTGTGTTCTGAGACAGGTCTCACTGGTTTTCAGGTAAGCTGTCTTTACATGTTCCCATTTGGTGTTGACTTCATCCGAATCTGGCTGTGTGTGGTGATCTAGATCTGCCGTGCTTGAAATCTGTTCTTCAGCTGCAGAACAAAAGTATTCTTTACTGTGGGGTCTTTCAACTTTTCTGTGTCAAACCGTTGCCTTCCCGTTTTCCTGATTCCTGTTTTCCTGAGTTTCACTTTCAGTACTGCTACCACAAGGTGGTGATCGCTGCCAACATCTGCTCCCCGGTTCACCCTGACATCATGGAGTGAGCGTCTCCAAGTCCCGTTTATCATTAGATGATCAATTTGATTTCTGTCCCTTCCATTAGGGGATGCCATGTCAGCTTATGGATGTCTCTGTGTGGAAAGATGGTCCCTCCAATAACAAGATTGTAGGTGGTACATAGTAGTTCTAGCAGCCTCTCACCATTTGCATTCATGATGCCACAGCCCTCTTTTCCCATGGCTCTGTCGTAGTTGGTGTTGTCACTTCCCACCTTCGCATTCATGTCTCCCATGACAATTTTTAAATCGTGCCTTGGAATATTTTCTAATTCAGCTTGTAGCTGCTCGTAGAATTCATCTTTGTCTTGTTCGTCGCTGTCATTTGTGGGGGCATAACACTGGATGATAGTAGTGTTGATCTGTTTCCCCTTCATCCTGATCTTGATGATTCTGCTATTGACAGGTTCCCACTCTATCAAACTGTTTTCTACTCCTTTCTTTAGGATCATGGCTACTCCTTGAAAGTGTTGGTCGTCATCCCTACCTGAGTATAGCACTGTCTCACCTGTGCTAGTTTTTAGTCTTCCAGAACCTGTCCACCTACTTTCACCTATCCCAAGGATGTGTAGTTTGTATCGTCTCATCTCTGCTGTAACCTGTGCTAGTTTTCCTGTGTCATACATCGTTCTCACATTCCAGAATCCAATCCTGGTTTTGCATTTGGTGTTCAGTACTTCCATCTTCCTGTCAGTGGCTTCCTTTCGGCTTTCACCACTGTCATTCATACGAGTATCTTCCGATGACTCTGGAAGCCCATCACACCCGAGTTTGGGTTCCTTTGTTGCTGTTTCCGTAACAAGAGATTTTTTTTTACGGGACAGAGTTGTTAGCCCTGTGCCTAACCCCCAACCTGGAGGACCAGTGGATCACTCTTCGTCTGGTCCCTACCCTTTGACCTGTCCGGCTTGGGTGGCCCTACCAGGAGACGAATCTCCCGCCGGCATAGCTCTCAGGGTCATCGGAGAGACATGCAAGCCCCCCAACCACGGCAAGGTTGTGATCCTATGGGAGGACCCTGGGAAAAGAACATCCACAAAAACATGTTTCTTTAATTTGTTCAAAAACGGATGTGTCCACCCCACAGCAACACAATCGAGACAGGACTGCCTCATGGACTTGATGGTGTTTGCGATGACAGCCTGGGGGATGTTTTCCCACTCCTGTCACAGGACGTGCAGCAGTTGTTCCCGATGAGCTGGACGTGGGCGGTTTGCATGGACTCACCAGCCAAGTTCTCCCCAGATGTTCTGGATTGGATTGAGATCTGTACTGTTCGCAGGCCATGCCATCCTGGTGATCCCAGCTTCCTGAATGAAAGTGTTGACAGCCCTGCAGTGGTGTGGTGTTGTCATCCTGGAGGACAGGTTGGGGTCCGATCTGTTGGAGGGTCGCTGTGACCAGAGGCTGTAAGATCTCCTGCAGGTAGCGCTGTCCATTGAGCATGCCCTCCACATGGTAGAGAGGAGTCCTGTAGTGTCAGCTGATGCCTCCCCAAACCATAATGGAGCCACCTCCAAAAGCAGCTGCCTCCTGGATAGCATCATCTGGCAGCTGCTCCTGTGAGCGCCGCCACACCCTAATGCGGCCATCTTTGGAGCTCACCATGAAGCGCGATTTGTTGGTGAACAGGACATGGCCCCAATGAGCACAAGTCCACTTCAAATGGTCCTGGCACCAAGCAAGTCAGCATGCCCTGTGACCTGAAGTCACCTTTCTTCACCGGACACCTGGAACGCAAGGAGGCAGCATGTAGGTGACGCCGAGTGGTCTGCCTGCTTACTGCTGTGTTGGTGGAAGTATGCAGTTGCTGACTAAAGGCATTAGTGGTGGTTGTCCACTCCCGAAGGGCCTGTCTGCAGAGGTATCGGTCCCTCATGTTGTGTGATTTTCTTGAGACGCCCTGGGCGTGGCCATTCCTGGACAGTGCCTGTGGTTTGATGGTGCTCTCTCAGACGGATGATGATCGAGTGTGACACTTGCAGCCTTCTGGCCACCTCTCGGACGCCTACTCCGTCCTGCAGCCAGGTGATAGCTCAGGCACGATCAAAATTTCTCAACTCGTCTCGCTGGCATGTTGGTGTTGTGCTTCAGAACGGGTATTCGACGGCTTTTATGGCCATTGTGGTGAGCACAACAACGCACTCCCATACCTTCATGCTGTCAAGTGCATCAGGATTTTACCTGTAGACAGTTCTAGTCAGTCTGCATGGATTGCTGACAAACAGCTTGTTTTGCCAACAAGAGCACTTTTCTGCACGCTCAAGGGGAGTCAGTGCAGCTGTTGCATGCTTGGCAGTATTTATTGAGAAGGCCTGATGACTGTCGCGTTCAGAAACCTTGGCAATTACTAACCTTTATTCATATTTGATTTTGAAAGCACCTAAGGCATTCTGCGGTGTGGTCCTTAACTTATGTTGAAGTGTGTATGTTGTGTGAATAAGAAGGGTTTCATGCACTTTGTGAACATGTTTGGGTCTGACAACAAACAAGAAAACACCACGGTGTTGTTTTTCATGTTGTTGTTTTTGTTTTTTTTTGTCTTTCATTCAGGTAACTATGTGTGTGTACATATGATAAAACAGAGATACAAAACCTGTCTGGGCAATCAAGACGATGGACAATGTTTTCAGAAATATTACACCCACAAACTTGACAAGTGTTCCTCACATACCCCAACTTCCGGTGTGTGTGATCAGCTGTAAGAGAAAACGTCAGACTAAGTGTTGTGCGATAATGGAGACACCAAAGCCAATCCATTTGCTTCATTCTCATTTTTGGAACCTTCAATCATAAGGAAGCAAACAAAAGATGATATCATTGAAACCATCGTCATTCATTGAAGACACATTAGAGGTCTGACCTGATCGAAGTGCAGATTCAGAAAATGCAATTTTAGAACTTGTCATAGGTGACCTTTGTTTTCCTTAAACATAGTTCGTCTATAGCACAACACATATATCACAATCAGGAACTTCAACACAATTTATGACACTCATATTGTAACTGATGACAGTAATGTCATGGCTTGCTCCCTTCTTTAACAGCTGTTGCTGTATTCCTTTTTGCAAGTTCTTAGAAAGCTGTACATGATGAAAATTTCAATACAGAAAATGATTATCATTTGGTAAGTGGAAGATGGACTATGTGTCGAAATGGAAAGGCCAGTGGTATCAATGAGTAGGCAGTGTTTCATATCGAAAGCAAGCGTTACTTATGACAACACTAACAACAAGTACGAATGCTGCCTGTATGGTGGACACAAGATCCACTGAGAGGCACTCAACGATGCTATCAATATAGGACCGCTTGATGTTCCTCGTCAGATGCAGCTGATGGGAGCTGTAACAAAATATGTGATCAAGCAGTGTTACTTCACTCCTATTTGAACAATGGGGTGCCCACACCACCACTAGTTCTGACTCACTTACACCTTGGTCATTACACATGACAAATAATTTCTTTACAATTTCATGTTATGACCATAGGCCTATACACCACAACCAATACGCAATCATGGTTTTGTAATGAAATTCGACTGACGTCACAGTACCCAATCACCTGTGGTTGGGAAGAATATTCAGTTGATGGGCTTGCACTACAACTTCATGTACACCCTCTCCTGTCCCATAATGAACAATGAACCAAGTAATCTAATGAAATCAAAGAATGTAAACCAGTCACTTCATTACTGACAACAAAGAA
>JADBJO010014419.1:0-47760 GCA_016801955.1 Conus betulinus | reverse complement strand
GCACACAACCAAATTATTAAATCATAGCCTAAGCGAGTCCTTCACATTGAGTAAAACGTGTCCTTCCTCTTTGTGTTTATGTCTTGTGGGTTAAGAAAAAAGAATTATGCAGTTCTGGCCTGTCTAGCCAGCACACATCAGTTCCTGTCGTCGTGTGATGATCACGGAAAATTCCTGGTCAGTCGACGTTGTCGTGACCCTTGATCA
The DNA here is from genome assembly GCA_016801955.1 of Conus betulinus. Classification (NCBI taxonomy): domain Eukaryota; kingdom Metazoa; phylum Mollusca; class Gastropoda; order Neogastropoda; family Conidae; genus Conus; species Conus betulinus. Next base: position 47,553 of record JADBJO010014419.1, on the reverse strand, counting down.
TCGGTCCTGTAGACGTTGCTCGTTGATGATGTGCTTTGCTTCTCGTGGTCCACTTCAGGCTTGACCGGGCCCTCAGGATTTGACCCTATCTACAACATAAATATATATCCGCCCTTCCCTAATACTAGGAAATACAGGTTCTATTTTCTTATACTTTTCTACAAATACGATTGCTCTTGTTTACCCAGATGCATTCACACAGATCTCATTCGTCTATGTACATCTTCCACATATCTTTATAATTTTCACATGCGCAAGCGACACTTGAGATGAATGCATTCTCAACATTATCACTTCGACCAACTATGCATACACTCTCACATGCGCAGTTAATACATGGTCATCTCTTCGCAGCCAGACCTGCATCAGTAATATCGGAGGTGCACTCCGACTCACGCACCAATATATTTCTATTGTTTTAGGCCTACATAAATACAGACACCAATCACACCTGGCGAACAGAAAGAAAAATACAGCGTACAAAACGGAAACAAGCACCACAGAACTTCTACACGCAACATCATCCACTACCGTGATTAGATCTTGATTATAACTAAATGTTACTTACGGCAGTCTCAGCAACAGGAGGAATCCCAGCAACGTGAATTCAATGAGCACACCTAACTGCTGCTGTTTATGTCAGCAAAATAAATCAATCAATAAGTAAATAGATGAATATATTTTTTTTTAATCTCGCTTACTTACTCGGGGTTCCGCAACGACTGGGAAAATAACATCACGGTGCTTGACGTCAAACACCGTGACGTTCTCAGCTGGGTAAACTAGAAGGGCTTTCGTTTGCTCTCCGGAGGGGCTCATCGGGTCTTGATCCTCTGTCAGCAGGACGGACCCTCCTGGCCGTTCCTGGCTGTGGTGAAGTCCTGGCGTGGGTAGAGGTGGTGCGTCGGGTGGGGACTGGACACATGGCCAGTCCCGCCTCGGTGTTTGTGTTCTCGAGGATGTTGCCGCACCACACTTCTGTTTGCTCCTGAATGGACTCCACCAGAGAGTACTAGCTTCCAGGAGGTCGTGTGCTGACAGGGAGACTCCAGCAGGATCTGTAGCCCTTATCACTCTGGAGAGCCTAGAATTGCGCTGCTACTACGGCCATGTAAAATCTCAGTCTAACCGTTTTCCCCGAGTGTCCTAGCAGCTCCCTACACTTGTGCACATAGCGACCAATCAGGGTGTTGAAGAGGACTGGCTGTGCCTGGCCTCCCCAATCACAGCTCTTGGAACACTCTGATGCATATTACAGTTCTGGGTGAAGCCTTTACGCAACCTGTTACGTACTTCATTCAGAACCGTGTTCCTAAACAATGCAGCACAAAGTATGGGTTTGTCTCAAAGACAGAATGGGGCTTGGTGTCTGACACTCTCAAAAACCCAAGATCACGTCAGGTGGGACATCCCTGATCAGGATTTTCATGGAATCTGCTGTAAATGTTTGTGTCTCAGATCGTGCAAGTCCCAACACTCTAAAAGAATATGTTTAATTGTGAGTGGCACATGATATGGAATGCACCACGGAGCTTCTTCACTCTTTAAAAGTTAGGAATGGGTAAAATACGAATGGCCGGTGTGCAGCCGGCACAGAACTGTTTCTTCTATACGACCACCAGACGTAGATGAGAGGAACTCCTTAAGGTTTGGACGGATCTGAAAGAGTTTGTTATCCGTCTGTGTATTCCAGTCCTCCTGCCAGAGGTCTCTGACATAATCGGTAATTTTGGGTTTCAGATCTGAGCAGCGGATATATATGTTGGACAGTTTCTCTCTTGTGGCATTCTTGGCCAAATGATCAACCATTTTGTTCCCTCCGATGCCAACATGACCAGGAACCCAAGCCAGAATAATGTTGTAACCCTCCGCTTTCAACTGGTAAAAAGTGCAGAGAAATGTAAAAGTTCGGGATGCTGAAGATAGTGGCCAGCTATGGCCTCCAAAGCTGACAGTGAATCTGACAGAACCAGAAAGTCCCTCTTCTTAGATTGTGAGATTATCCTCAGTGCCAGAACCAGAGCTGTTACTTCAGCAGAATAAGCAGAAGCATCTGAAGAGACAGAAGAGAGACAGAAGAGAGACAGAAAAGCAAGAGAGCAAACTTTTTTATCTAGCACAGAGCAAGGAAGAGAGAGAGAGAGACAGACAGGGAGACAGACATACAGACATACATAGAAAGAGCCGCATGTAACAGTGTGGTATCCTTTTCACCCAAGGGCTCTCATCCAAACAATGGCAATACAATCCACATGGAGCAGTCAATGTCAAGTCGTCAAGAGCCAACCCACCGGAGGAGACACTGAACTGCTGCCGAGTCACTTCGGTGGTGTTCAGTGGCCCCTGTTCTGATCCAACATAGGCGGAACACCACCTACTAAGCCCCCTACTGACAACAATAACTGATTAGTCGCGGAGCTGTCGTGATGAGCTATCCCATTCCAGAGGGCTTAACCATGTCCATCCACCGACAACCCCCATGGGTACGCCGATACAAGTGACCCCAACAGAATTGAACCAAGGCCATAGACGTGGAGAGGATATCGAAACTGAGGTCACCATGAAAGCAGGGCATGAAGGGCTACAGAATCTAAGACTTTTTTTATGATGATCGATGAGAATAAGGATGATGATGTTGCTGCTACGGTTTTCCTTTCCAGTCTGCATGACAGGGCTGTACACTATGCCTACTTTCATAATACTTCTCGGCGCCAATCAGTCCCGAGAGATGCAGACACCTGTAGTGTTTGTCAGAATTGGAACAATGCTTTCAGAGACGCATCCATTTAGTAGATGAAACTGGACTGTGTGGTCCCAGTCTTTGCAACAGAGCCTGCATCAAAAATCAACTCTGGAACGAAGTCGGTCAAGGCAGAAAAAATCCTACATGGCTCTGATAGGAATCGAACCAACGACCTCCCAGCTGGCAGTCCGCGACGCTAACCACTTCGCCACGGCGGCTGGTTAAACAATACACTAGCCCAGAACTCCAAACCGCTGCTCCTTTCGACACCCGTACGCTTAGCACATACACAGTTTGGAAAGCGTGAAGAACTGGGAACACGTGGCTAGAGAGACCTCCTCTTTGTATAATGTGCTAGAAGAACACGTGGCTGGAGACCTCCTCTGTGCATGATGTGCTAGAAGAACACATGGCTAGAGAGACCTCCTCTTTGTATAATGTGCTAGAAGAACACGTGGCTGGAGAGACCTCCTCTGTGCATGATGTGCTAGAAGAACACATGGCTAGAGAGACCTCCTCTTTGTATAATGTGCTAGAAGAACACGTGGCTGGAGAGACCTCCTCTGTGCATGATGTGCTAGAAGAACACGTGGGTAGTAAGACCTCCTCTGTGCATGATGTGCTAGAAGAACATTTGGCTAGAGAGACCTCCTCTATGCATGATGTGCTAGAAGAACACGTGGCTAGAGAGACCTCCTCTATGCATGATGTGCTAGAAGAACACGTGGGTAGTAATACCTCCTCTGTGCATGATGTGCTAGAAGAACATTTGGCTAGAGAGACCTCCTCTATGCATGATGTGCTAGAAGAACACGTGGCTAGAGAGACCTCCTCTATGCATGATGTGCTAGAAGAACACGTGGGTAGTAATACCTCCTCTGTGCATGATGTGCTAGAAGAACATTTGGCTAGAGAGACCTCCTCTATGCATGATGTGCTAGAAGAACACGTGGCTAGAGAGACCTCCTCTATGCATGATGTGCTAGAAGAACACGTGGGTAGTAAGACCTCCTCTGTGCATGATGTGCTAGAAGAACATTTGGCTAGAGAGACCTCCTCTATGCATGATGTGCTAGAAGAACACGTGGCTAGAGAGACCTCCTCTATGCATGATGTGCTAGAAGAACACACGTGGCTAGAGAGACCTCCTCTATGCATGATGTGCTAGAAGAACACGTGGGTAGTAATACCTCCTCTGTGCATGATGTGCTAGAAAAACAACGGGCTAGAAGACCTCCTAGAATGCATGATGTGCTAGCAGAAACGTGGGTAGGTAATGCTAGAAGAACATTTGGCTAGAGAGACCTCCTCTATGCATGATGTGCTAGAACATGTGGCTAGAGAGACCTCCTCTATGTATAATGTGCTAGAAGAACACGTGGCTAGAGAGACCTCCTTTGTGCATGATGTGCTAGAAGAACACGTGGGTAGTAAGACCTCCTCTGTGCATGATGTGCTAGAAGAACACGCGGCTAAAGAGACCTCATCTGTACATGATGTGCAAGTGCAAGTGGCTAGTGAGACCTCCTCTGAGCATGATGCGCTAGAAGAGAGGGTGCCACATGGAACTTAAGTTTGAGTGATGGGCACGTGCCCGTTTTAGTATAGAAGCGTACACTGTAGGAATCAGTCTCTCTCTGTCTGTCACACACACACACACACACACACACACACACACACACACACACACACACACACACACACACACACACATAGAGAAAGCATTTCTTCGTTCCCATTGTAAAGTACTTCCTGTTCTATCCAATAAACATTCATGTTAGCGTAAAAGCTGAATACACAAAGGCGGGCCAAATGAAAGATCGACTTCAGACTTCATTAGTAATTAACACTAAAAGAACTTAAAGTGACCAGCACAAGATGCACAGGACAAAGCAAATCACAATTGTTACATGGTTGATCGTTAGTTCAGATTTTAGGCATTACCTCCCCCCTCCCACACACACAAACACACTCCTTCTCTCTCTCTCTCTTACCATAACCACATCACCACTTACGCTCCCACCACCTTCCCCCCCCCCCCCCCCCCCCCCCCCCCCCCCCCCCTCCTCCAAACTTAACCCCCCAACCTCCACCAAACGTCCACCCTACTTTCCCCCAACCTCCCTTCCCCCACCAACCTGCCCCCCCCCCCCCCCCCCCCCCCCCCCAGCCCTCCTCCACAGTCGCTGACAACTCTAAGGGACGTGTTGCAAAGGGAAGAGGCCCAGACAGCGATTCACATGTTTCCTGAAGGTTTCGAACCTACTCCCGCGCGTGATCTCATCTCACAACAGGTTTGAAGATTTCGCTCCTCCACCAATGAACGGCGCCGCGTGTAAACACGTGACGATGCCCGCCATCGCAAACGAGAACTGAACTGATGCTCTTCGTTGCCGCTAAACCGGAAAGGTGCAAAAGAAATGCCTCAAGACTAGTAGTTCTAAACTGTGTGCTGCGTCTTTGAATAATACCAGCTTCACCTACAAACACTGTGGAGTGACCTAAGTCTTTGGAAAAAAAGAAAACTTCCTCGGGTCATGTTGATGGGATGAAAGAACAAAGCTCTGCGTGAATCGTCACAGCAAAGCAGTGCAACCTGAAAGAAGATGTGGCCGTCTTGATTGACCTACACCTTGGCCTACATTCGATCAGATCCAAGCCTTTGTTGGAGGTAAGATTTTTAAAAAATTGTTTTTTTGCTTTTTTGCTGGATATTTTCCGTTTCACTCCCCCACAACCACCCCATCCTCCCCCTTTCTACGATTTTTTTCACACCCCCCTCCACCTCCCCACCTCTCCCTGGCGGGTCCCTTCATGTCACCACTCCCCAAACTTTCAAATACTAATTCAAGATACTGTCATTGTGCTTTGCAAATGTCAAGGGAGGCTGAGTCAACCTCGAAGCTCTTATCTTCTTTTAGTGTCCACAATCATGTTGATTATTCCGACACTTTTGTGTGTATGACCATTTTTTTTATCCCGCCATTAAGGCAGCCATACTCCAACTTCGGGGAAGGTGCATACTATGTGTAACGTGTCATCCATACCAACGGCCAAACTGGCCTCCTCTTCCGAAAGTTGATGATGGGATTTTAAGTGTGTGCAAGATGTTATGCATGCATTCACACACAAAACTTCAGTTTATAGTCTCATTTGAGGGACAGTATGGGAAGTGTAGTCCGAACCAATGTTGACTCCGAGGGAGAAATCCCCCTGTACCGAAACGGCCCCGGCAGAGATTCGAACCTGCAACCCCAAGATAACAAGTCTGGCGCTCTACCAAGTGAGCTATTCTGGCCCCTCGCTCACCGTCCGACAGGAGTTCATTCCTTGTTTTGTTTTCATCCAAGATGAGCATAGATTTCACATTCTCGGAAAGGAGCGCTTTCAGAAATTTTTTTCTTCTTTTTTTTTTTCTTCAAAGCGGGGTTTTCTTGAAAAGGAAAGATGACATTCCCATAGCCTTCTGGCCGTACAGGCCTTGACCTGTTAGAGGTCACCATACCTAGGGTCTGACGTGATGGAAAGCGGAGCACGCCTTATCTTTCCCCTCCTTTAACCCTTCCTGAACAGAATCAGGTGTCCATTGACTGCGGGGTGGACAGAGGGTTTTCATTAACTGCTGGGTGGACAGAGGGTTTTCATTGACTGCTGGGTGGACAGAGGGTTTTCATTGCTGGATGGACAGAGGGTTTTCATTGCTGGGTGAACAGAGGGTTTTCAGTGATTGCTGGGTGGACAGAGGGTTTTCATTGACTGCTGGGTAGACATAAGGTTTTTCATTGCTGGGTGGACAGAAGGTTTTCGATTGCTGGTGGGACAGAGGGTTTTCAGTGACTGCTGGGTTGACAGAGGGTTTTCACTGACTGCTGGGTGGACAGAGTACTGACTGCTGGGTGGACAGAGGATTTTCATTGACAACTGGGTGGACAGAGGGTTTTCAAGCTGGAAAAAACTTGAACCCCACATATGGTTCAAACTCACCACCGTGAGCTCTGCAGGCAAGCGCTCTGACCATTTGATGATGGGTTTTGGGGGGGCCCCTAAACTGGTCCATAATGTACTTCTTCGATATCAGTTGCATTTAATGAAAAGCTGTAATTTAAACGCTCTCTCTCTGCTGCTCTCTCTCTCTCTCTCCCACCCACCCCCCCTTTCTCACTACCCCTAGGGTCTTTCTCTCTCTCTCTCTCTTTGAAATGACCTCTCTGTAACCCCCTCTCTCTCTCTCTCTGTCTTCACACTCCACCTTCCCCACCACCCTCTGTCTGTCTCTCTTTCTCTCTCTCTCTCTCTCTGACATCTCTCTCACTGTCTCTCTATCCCTCTCTTTTCACACTCCACCTCCCCACCCACCCCCTCTCTCTCTCTCTCTCTGTAATTAAAGATTATCATCATCATCTCTCTCTCTCTCTGTGCCTCTGTCTCTCTGTATTTTTCTCTGTCTGTGTGTGTGTGTTTGTGTGTGTGTTTGTGTCTGTGTGCATGTGTATCTGTGCGTGCATGCGTGTGTGTGCGCACACGCACTCACCGCACATGGTGTTATTGATGGAAAGGAACGGGGAAAGATTTCTGACCCCCCCTCCCTCCCCCTCCAACCACTCACTTGCTTTTAAACAAAACTGTCTGTACGGGAAGGATTTCCTCTGGTGCTGGTAGGGTTTATGTGCAGAACCTTTGTCATTAAAGTGTTTTCCCTACACTTTGGAAAAGTTAGTGTGATTCTTTTAAGTACTTGCACATTGACACAATGTACTCTACCTTACCAGGTCAGTCCTGGAGCCCTGGCCCCAGTCTCTGTCTCTCTCTCTCTCTCTCTCCCCCCTCTCAGGGATCGCAATTACCGATATATACCGGTAAAATACCGATTGTGAAAGCTGTATACCGAAAAAAATTTGAGCCGTCGGTCTCACGGACTGATAATCTTCTGCCGGTACCGGTAACAAAACTTGTCCGCCCTCTTGCTGCTTGTACCAGCCCACGTTTTTCTCATGACCGCAAGTCTCTAGTGAGTCAAGGTCAGCCATTTCTCTGTGTTAGTCGCAACTTTGCCAGGCATGGGGATCTGTTTACAAATAAAATAGATTGGCCCTAGCGTGCACGCCTCATGTAGCCTACTGCTTTCTATACGGCTCTGCAGTACCGGCAGTGTGACATATGCCAGATGTGTACAGTTTGTCATCGCTCAAAGGCAAGCACAGGCCTAAAGAGGGTTCATTCCGCAGCTGACTGAGGCCAGTTATAATATTCACAGCCTTTGAAAGCTAACAAGTAGTAACTCCTTCCAGTTTAGGCTTCTTGTACTGCTTGATACAGGCCCAGCCAGATGGTAAGCAACACTGTATTGCTGAAAAATTTACGCGTCATAAGCCTTCTGTTCATTGTTCGTTCTTTTTTATTCAAGTTTGTACACCCTAAGAATATAGATCTAGTGCTACTGATCTACAATGGTTTTATAATTTTTGTGATTGATGTTAAACACAATTTGAAAAAGCCTTATTAATTACTCAGTTTAGTGTTAGAGGTAGTCAATGGTGTGTGGGGGGTACTGTCTGACATGCATGTATGTGTGGTCATTAATGTGATTGTATTGTATGTGTGTGATATTTCAGAAAAAAAAAGATGATGAAGATTGTCACAGTCAGTGGTTTTGTTAAAGCTTTGATTTATTAGCATTATTATTGCCATGGACATTAACCATATGTTGAAAAAAAAATCACACATTTTATCAATAAATTAGTTTAGAGCCATTTAGTGGTGTGTGGCTCACTCTGGCTACTCTGTGTGTGTGTGGGGGGGGGGGGGGGCGTGCTTACAGTATGACAATATAAGCAGTGGTAAGTTCACCGGTTTTCTTGGTCTGGGACTGGTTGCAACTCAGGTTGCTGAAGGCTAATTAGTGGTGGGACTGTTTTTTTTTAATTCTTAGCGCCATGCCTGCCTCTCTCTCCCCGTTCTCTCTTTCTCTTTCTCTCTCTCTCTTTCTCTGTCTTTCTTCCCCCCTTCTTCTCTCTCTCTCTCTCTCTCTCTCTCTCTCTCTCTCTCTCTCTCTCTCTCTCTCTCTCTCGTGTATACATGTGTGTACACAAGAAGTGAGAAGAGGAACCACTTTTGCAATGGATGGTGGCTCACTCATATGTATGTATGTGTGTTGGGGCCAGGATGGAGAAAGAACACAATACATAGAACAGATACACCAAACGCTCACTTTGTAAAGGCATCAAAAGACTCAGTGCATGAAATAACCTGTGCATAGCCTTTGTTGATTACTGAATCAGTGGCATAAATATAGACCTGACACATCAGCACTTAACACAGTCAGTATGAGACCTGGGCTTACGTCATGTTGACCTAGGTCAAAACAGAGTTACATACTGTCACAAAAACTGTGCCCCATCTCTTCTGTCCCAGCAATGTGTTGAGATGTGGATTGCCTGTTTAACTTTGGTCTGGTTAACACCTTCCTCCTGTTTTGGGCAGGACCCCAGGCTACCCATTGACGACCTGGGACATTCCATCATAATAGCGACAGGCATAGTGCATTGAGTATGGCAACACCAACAGCTACTTGGGATATCTCACCAGGAGGCATTTGATCATCTACATGATGTCTAGCCATGATCTCCAGGTTGGCGACCATGTCTACATGCACGACTGGGTTCTAGGCTGCCACAGGATCCAGGATTCTGCCAGCCTGACCCACACTGCGTCATCACCAACCCACATGAGCAGGTATGTGCTGTCCTGCCAGGCGGCCCAGAGAGGGTCGTCAACCAAAGAGACCTCCTCCTAGCCGCCAATCTCCCAGATGAGGATCCAGAACCTTTGCCATGGCAACAACCTGTACCTTTTCTGCTGACACCTTGGACACTGACTCTGAAGAAGAGATGTTGTTGACGCCACATCCACGTCCGAGGGCACAGGAACCAACTGGCGCCTGGTCCCCCTCATCTGCCAGCTGGTGTTCTCCCTCTGCCAGCCCCAGTGTCCGCTCCACGGAGGTCACAACGCCTGAAGAATGAGGTAAGGCTCTAGATGAGCTAAGACTGAACATAGCGTACATGCAGATTACCCTGCTGCCCGTAGACAGATATCGTGACTCCAGATTACGCATTAATGTCAAGGTTGCTAAGCCTGACGTACTCCCTCCCATACCAAACCTACTCTATCACAGACAACCCACACCAAAGAAACACAAGAAGTTTACACAAAAACACAAACTTTATTACAACACTAAATACAACCACACTTAAACCCCACAGGTATACTTACACCCTTTTTTTACGCTACCACACACACTCTCAATACCTCACACACTAAGCCTACACCACACCCCTGCACAAAGCTATTTCCTCCCCTCCATTGTACCCACTGCAAACCACTGCAAATGACATTGCTCCACAACCTCAGGGACAAGAGATCTATGGGAAAGCAATAAATAATTTGGTTGCAACAGCGCGTCAGAAGAGGCTGTCACAAATCCAAATCAGACAATTTAACAAAGATGGGGAAAATTCCACTAGCAAATAATTTAAGGGGGTTAACCGGGTACCCTTGAATTCCGAAACAAATAATGGGATGAAAATGCCATTCCTTTGACAAAACTGTTTTCCTTTGTCCCAATGTCTCATGTTTATTTTTCTAGTAGTTCCCTTTCCTGAAATCACAAAGCTTACTATTCTCACTTGACGCAGCACTACTACTTTTTTAAACCTCCTTAGCTCAAGACGGTTTCCTTAGATTTCTATCCCCATATATTCTGCCTGCTTCTTGATATATTCACATCTTTTTGTTATCAGTGTTAGGAGCCAAAATGCCACTAAACACACAATACAGAGTGGGAATTATTGCTTTATATGATTGATACACAGCAGAAAACAGACACATGATTTTTCAGCAAATTTTATCTTCCAGAGAAGTCACAAACATGACATAGAAATGTGCGAAACGGTGTTCCCAAACTATACAGATAGCAGTCTGCTTCTTTCATTTGGGAGGAGGAGGGGGTGTTTATCAGCGTTACACCTTTTGTATGCCATATGGAGGTTACTTATTCATGTTTGCTTTTAGCTACTATTCTATTTTCATTAACATAATTTTGTTCCAAGCCCATGCTAACCATACTCCATAGCTGATGCTTTAGGCTCAGATGCACAGAGCGCATAACATTCTGGCATGATGGGCAAAGCATAATCGGATAGCTGCCCACCTCATTTATGCCCCCTATGTTCAAAATTCCTTACAGTACCGAGCCACTTTCAGCCCAGAATTAAACATGATTTGCCATCACAGATGTTGGGCTACACTTGATTTGGGGGGGGGGGGGGGGGGGGGGGGGGGGGGGGGTAGAGTTGGAAGAGAAGGGATGGTTATGGAGTAGGATGGAGGTAATAGAGGGAAAGTTGTTATGCATAATACATAAGGGAATAAATTATGATCTATTGACGGGAAAAAAGTGAAACGAGTAATCGGAAAGCAGCTTTCTAGTAATTGGTTATTTTCTGTTGTGGGAATAAATGTGTACATAACCAAACAAGCCCTGTGAGAAATTCAAAGCATGGAACAGAGATTTTTTTTTTTTTTTTCTCTTTGACACGTGTATTGTCACAAAGGCTACATGAGCACCTCTGACTACCTCTCCTTTGCTGTGCAGACATTACGAGGACTTGGCTCCAGGAGTTCAATTCCTGCTTCAGCCAGCCAAGGATTTCAGTGCCTCATGCCTTGATGCCTGACTACACTAGTGTCTGCTGTTCCCATTCCCTGTGTGCACCTCTTCCTCCTCAGGCACATGGGCATCTGTCACCGAACCCCTGATAAGGCGCCAAGGATCCAGACCCTCTGTGTGTGTTACTGATTCTGCCATGAAAAATCTCAAAAGAAATCAAGTAACAATTTTTGTGTGTGTATCCTTTTTGGGTTTCTCCTGTGAAATGGTACCGATCCAGTCTGTGTAATATATGAATGGATGTGCCCGTCTTCATCGCTGGCATACTGATTTGTGGACTTGGTAGGATATGTATGTTACTGTGTGACATTTGGGGTGTTGTATCATACATCCATAACATGTGTGATGGGCTTTGGGGTTGATTTTTTTCACTTGAATAAAGTATACTTTGATATGTTTAAGGTGGCTAAAAAATATTGTTTCCACATCAGACTTCCCATCTTCCATCTGCTATTCCATTTCATTGTGTTGCCCGTTTTCATCCATTTGCCTGGATCAGCCCCCGGCCCAAATTCCAAATAGAAATCTGAGCACAGTCACATTTCTGCTCCACCTATGGAAATATGTATTTCCCATTCTTTCACAGTTCATGATACACGGATATTGATATTGGGCTTGTTTGTAATCTATCCATATTCCCAGACAATCCACCTGGGACTTTTTAAACACCACATACTGGCTCTGATCTTGCTTGTTTTGCTAAGGACTCCAGCTGCTATCTGGCATGCACAGCTTTTAGGAAGGAAGGTGGGAACTGGGAGAAAGTCAATGAAACGACCAAAAGTGGCTAAAAACATAAAATATGCGTCACTGCATCAGAAAAAGGGGCTGGAAATTTGCAGGAATGGGAAGATGATAAACGAGATGAGAAGGATGGTCAGTGAAGAAGGATATCTTCATGGAAGGATTGGAAAATAGAAACAGAAGACAGAAGAAGAGAAGTGTGCTGAGAAAAGATCACTTGAGACGATCACTCACAGGGAATATTAGGCCAGATGTGAAGATCAATATTGATGAAAATGAGATGGGTCAGAAAGCCGTTAGAAAGTAAAAAGAACTTTAAGTTGGTGTCCACTCTCCAGTGTCTGTGTGCCTATGTAATTGTTATGTATTATTTGTGGCATTAACACGCTTTTCATTATCTTTTGCCCCATTTTTTGTTTCTTTTGAAAAATCAATGAAAATGCCATTTGTTTGTAGCACAGTCTAATTTTATATTCTTAAGATATTGACAGTTTAGCTAAATCACATACAGATGCTGTTTGTTTCCTTTTTAGTTAAGATTTTTTTGTGTGTGATCCAATTTTTTTTAAACGCAACAGTATTTTGTGATATTGACAGACCAGAAAAGGCTTTGTTTTGTAGGCTGGATCATAATGATTACAACTCAAAAAGAAAGAAAGAAAAGAGAATGAAAACTTGAAGCCTGTTTGTCTTTGGGGGTATAATCAACAAAATTCAAATGGATTCCAACCAGTTTTTTTTTCTTGTCCTCTCCCTTCATCCCTTGTTTTCCCACTCCTCTTCCATTTTCCTTCCACACTTTCCACTGTCTACCAGACCGTTCCTATTTCCCCTTGCTGACCCTGTAACTGAGTCCAGTCCTTAGTTGTTTTTTTCTTTGCCACCACCACCCCTTTAGTTCCCTTCCCACCCCTCCCTACATGTTGCACCTCATTACCATCCACTTCTGTTCATTCCTTTCACATGTCTTATCCAGATTTGGCCACCGTAACCCAGTGTCATATCCTATTCCCTCACCTTCCATGCTTGCGTGAGAGAGTGCGTGCGCGCGCGCACACACACACACACACACACACACACGCACACACACACGTACACTCTCCCTAAACATGTCCCTTCTCATTTCCAGCATTGTCATGGCTACCCCAACTCATTCCCCTTTCATTTTCCCATCCATTCTTTTTCATAAAAAGTGGGAACATAAACTGGAATGGCCCCATGCCTTGTCACTGCCATTGGTTGTAGACTCGCTTTCCTGCCATGCTCGCCTCTTCATATCCTCACCGACCAGCCCTACCCACTGTCACACCTTGTGAAACTGTAGACTGTCTTCCCTTCCATGCCCACCTCTTCATATCTTCACCGACCACCCCTACCCGCTGTCACTCCTTGTGAGACTTGTAGACTCTCTTCGCTGCCATGTCCATCTCTTTTCTAAATGACCAGCGCTGTGTACTATCATACCTTCAGGTCATGGACTCCATTCATTGCTATGTCCATTTCTTCCTGTCCTAACTGGCCACCCCTACCCATGGTCATATCTTCTGAGGTCATGGGCTCCATTCACTGTCATGTCCATCTCTTTCTATTCTAAACGACCTCCCTTATCCACTGTCATACCTTTTGAGCTCAAAGACTGCCTTCCCTGTTATGTCCATTTCTATCGTAACCCACCACCCCTAGTCACTGTCATACTGTCTGTGTGTGTGTGTGTGTGTGTGTGTGTTGATGTTCATGGTGAAAATTCTGATCTTTATTGAGAATGAACTCCAGTTTCTGCAGCTCTATTCAAAAACCCTCTTAATTCCATTTCTTCTTCCAGTTAATCTCGTACTTCATTTTTCTTTTTATTTCATTCCATAGCCTTACTCCGATTAACATGCATACAGACCCTCCAGCCATCTGCTCCCTCCTCAGCTCAGCAGCTCTTTCAATCTCCTTGTCTCATTCTCGCACTTGGCCCTACGCACACTTTTATTGTCACCTCCCTTACCGTCTATAACTTCTCTTTTTCTCACTTCTCCAGTTCACATGGCTGTTTATCTCAATGGCAAGGTTTCACTCTTTCCTGTTCTGTGTCCTCCAGTTCATTGTTTGCATTTACTTCTCATTTCAACAGTCAGGTTTTACCATTGTCACTGTCCCTTCTGCAGTTTCTGTCCCCTTCCTCTTCCACACATTATGCAGTCTTCATTGTTAAGTCCCTTTGAGCTTGAGGTCATTGGTTATTTGCAGTGTATTGCTGCTTTTCTGTCCATTGATGCATGGACGTTGATGCAACGTGTCAATATCCACTGTTCTACCTCTCTCCGGTTTTACCAACCATTCCCACAGCTGTTCCAACACATTCTGCTCAAAACCATTTGCATTCCAGTTCCTCTTGTAATCATGGTTATGCCATTTTCGTGCTTTTCATCCTTTGCTACTTCTCATCTTTCACTAATTTTTTGCTGCAAGTTTTTTTTTTTTCAGCATTCCGATCGACCTTCCAGCTATCCCATCCGTGTCTTTGAATTTATCTTCTCTCAAAATTGGCACTTTCCCACAAGTGTTTGGTATATCAAAAGATTCTTCCCCATTTTCTTTTACTTGCATTCGGTTCACTACTTTTCCTTTGGCAAAACTGTTTTCCTTTGTCCCAATGTCTCATGTTTATTTTTAAGTAGTTCCCTTTCCCAAAATTGCAGAGCTTACTATTCTTACGTGATGCAACACTACTTGGGTTTTTTTTTTTTTTTTTTTTTTGTTTTAGCTCAAGATGGCTTCCTTAGATTTCTATCCCCTTATATTCTGCCTGCTTCTTGATATATTCACATCTTTTTGTTATCAGTGTTAGGAGCCAAAATGCCACTAAACACACAATACAGAGTGGATATTATTGCTTTATATGATACATGGGAGCAAACAGACACATGATTTTTCAGCAAATGTATCTTCTCCAGAAGTCACAAACATGACATAGAAATGTGCGAAACGGTGTTCCAAAACTCTACAGATTGCAGTCCGCTTCTTTCATTTGGGAGGAGGAGGGGGGGTGTGTTTATCACTGTTACACCTTTTGTATGCCATATGGAGGTGGGACCTAGGTGGTTGGGCGCACCACTTATTTGCCAGCTCCATGGCAGTACCTCCCCTCCCACCTTTCTGCCACCGTTCCATTTTGTTCTGGAAACTGAAAAGTTTTGCTTAAATTTGGGAACCTTTACTTTTTGGACCCATTTTGAATCTTGAATTCAAAGCTGTCACCGTTCATCTCCTATCCATTATCACCACTTCCCATGTTTCCACCTCAACTTAAATTAAATCCATTCAGTCTCTTACAATTCCTGATTTCTGTAACTTTCTTTTTACATTGTTAACTTCCATTTTTAACACCTACAACTTTAAATTAAGTCCCTTTGAGCTTGAGGTCACTGGTTATTTGCTATGTATTGCTGCTTTTCTATCCTTTGATGTGTGGAACTAAACATGTGTCAATATCCACTGCTCTACCTCTCTCTGATTTTATCAGCCATTCCCACAGCTGTTCCAACACATTCTGCTCAAAACCAGTTACATTCCAGTTCCTCTTGTAATCGTGGTTATGCTACTTTTCTTTTCTGCTTTACATCCTTTGCTGCTTCTCATCTTTCACTAATTTTTCACTGAATCTTTTTTTCAGCATTCCAGTCGACCTTCAACTATGCCTTTCATGTCTTTAAGTTTGTCATCTCTCAAAATAAGCACATTCCCACAAATGTTCGGTATACCAAATCATTTGTTCCCATTTTCTTTTACTTGCAGTTGATTAGCTACTATTCCTTTTGACAAAACTGTTTTCCTTTGTCCCAATGTCTCATGTTTATTTTTCTAGTAGTTCCCTTTCCCGAAATCACAAAGTTTACTGTTCTCACTTGACGCAGCACTACTTTTTTTAAACCTCCTTAGCTCAAGACGGTTTCCTTAGATTTCTATCCCCATATATTCTGCCCTGCTTCTTGATATATTCACATCTTTTTGTTATCAGTGTTAGGAGCCAAAATGCCACTAAACACACACAATACAGAGTGGGAATTATTGCTTTATATGATTGATACACAGCAGAAAACAGACACATGATTTTTCAGCAAATTTTATCTTCTCCAGAAATCACAAACATGACATAGAAATGTGCGAAACGGTGTTCCCAAACTATACAGATAGCAGTCTGCTTCTTTCATTTGGGAGGAGGAGGGGGTGTGTTTATCAGCGTTACACCTTTTGTATGCCATATGGAGGTGGGACCTAGGTGGTTGGGCGCACCACTTATTTGCCAGCTCCATGGCAGTACCTCCCCTCCCACCTTTCTGCCGTTCCATTTTGTTCTTCTGGAAACTCGAAGTTTTGCTTAAATTTGCGAACCTTCACCTTTTGGACCCACTTTGAATCTTGAATTCAAAGCTGTCATCGTTGATCTTCTATGCATTATCACCACTTCCCATGTTTCCACCTCAACTTAAATAAAATCCATTCAGTCTCTTACAATTCCTGATTTCTATAACTTTCTTTTTACATTGTTAACTTCCATGTTTAATGCCTGCAACTTTTAATAAAGTCCCTTTGAGCTTGAGGTCACTGGTTATTTGCAATGTATTGCTGCTTTTCTATCCATTGACGCGTTGAACTAAACATGTGTCAATATCCTCTGTTTCTACCTCTCTCCGATTTTGCCAACCATTCCCACAGCTGTTCCAACGCATTCTTCTTAAAACTAAATTTGCATTCCAGTTCCTCTTGTAATCGTGGTTATGCCCACTTTTCTGCTTTACATCCTTTGCTACTTCTCATCTTTCATTAATTTTTCACTGCATTTTTTTTCAGCATTCCAATCAACCTTCAACTATCCCTTTCATGTCTTTAAATTTATCTCCTCTCAAAATTGGCACTTTCCCACAGATGTTCGGTATACCAAATCATTCTTCCCCATTTTCTTTTACTTGCATTCAGTTTGCCACTTCTCCTTTGACAAAAACTGTTGTTTTCCTTTGTCCCAATGTCTCATGTTTATTTTTCTAGTAGTTCCCTTTCCTGAAATCACAAAGCTTACTATTCTCACTTGACGCAGCACTACTTTTTTAAACCTGCTTAGCTCAAGACGGTTTCCTTAGATTTCTATCCCCATATATTCTGCCTGCTTCTTGATCTATTCACATCTTTTTGTTATCAGTGTTAGGAGCCAAAATGCCACTAAAAACACACAATACAGAGTGGATATTATTGCTTTATATGATACACAGCAGAAAACAGACACGTGATTTTTGAGCAAATTTAAAGCTCTCCAGAACTCACAAAACATGACATAAAAAATGCACGAAACGGTGTTCCCAAACTGCACAGATAGCAGTTTGCTTCTTTCATTTGGGAGGAGGGGGGGTGTTTATCACTGTTACACCTTTTGTATGCCATATGGAGGTGGGACTCAGGTGGTTGGGCGCACCACTTATTTGCCAGCTCCATGGCAGTACCTCCCCTCCCACCTTTCTGCCGCCGTTCCATTTTGCTCTAACTCAAAAGTTTTGCTTAAATTTACGAACCTTCACCTTTTGGACCCATTTAGAATCTTGAATTCAAAGCTGTCACCGTTCATCTCCTATGTAACATTTAGCTAGGAATGAGGAGGAGGATGGGTGCACCACTTTTTAGTCCCAGCTCACTGTAATATTAACTTTGCATCCGCATCAGCTCCTGCCTGAAACAATAATAGTTTTCACTGCATTTGTTCCGTGGCCAGCCAGACTGTAAATGTAAACTCAACAGTGCTTAAGTTCCTGTTTATGTCCGGTCTTTTTTCCAACCACTGTCTTTCCATTTTACTACTTGTTTACTGACATGCAAGACATCCTGTCTTAAGTTTTCATCCTTCTCTTTTCTCTTCAAAATCTCAGGTGTTCATACCTTTCTAGTAAACTCTTCATTCCATTCTTTCCCACTTACTTGGTGCCGTATCACCACTCCCCATGTTTCTACTTCAACTTGAATTAAATCCATTCAGTCTCTCACACTTTCCTATTTCTATCATTTTCTTTTTGCATTGTTAACTTCAATTTTTAACGCCTGCAACTTTTCTTTCATTCTGTTTGACTTGTACTCAAAACCAGATCTCACTCTTTGCTGGCTCCTAATCTTCATACACTTGCCTTCTGTCGCATTGCATTTCCACATACCAACTCTTGACATTTTGCCACTCTCATGACTGGTCCACTACCCACCATCCTCAGGTTCTTTCCAAATTCATGTGGATCCTCTTACATTTGTGTCTACTCCAGTTGCTGTTCTTCTCTGTCCCGTTTCCTTCCTGTCCCTATGATACCCTGTCCAGAGTCATTCTGTATTGTCATCCTCACCTGTCTCCTTCCCACACCATTCCCCCAGCATTCCAGCTCTCAGTATCCACCCTGTTCAGATCCCACCTTCCATTCCCACACCTGTTCACCCCATGATCAATGCTGTACAGGCCATCCACATTTCACTTCCTCTGTCAGTCTTTGTTGCTTTCCAATCATTTTCCATGGCATCCTCTCAAGCCAGTTCATTCCATTCCTTTCACTCATTCATACTTCTTTATTTAACTCTAAGTTACTCGTTTCCATTTCTTTTCGACCAGTCCAGCCCCATTTTCCTGCATTCTTGCTGTCACAATTTTACTTTCAGATCACACCACCCTTCTCTCACTCTCCTCTCTCTCTCTCTTGGTTCCTTCTACAGACAAAAGATCAAAATCCTGAAAGCGAAACAAAAACTGAAGGAGTATTTGTTGGGGAGGATTTCTCACCAACTGTCTGTGAAGTAAGACGGAAGTTGAATCCATTTCTAAAGAGGCCAGAAGCAAGGGCAAACAAGTATGTATGATCTACGATCATTTGCTTGTCAATGGCAAGAAGTTTGCTCTGGATGCTAACGACTCTATGAGAATAAAATATGACTGCTGAAGAAGGAGCATCAGAGCTCTGAAAGCTCAAAATGGTGTTTCCGTGTTTTGTTTGGATCATATGACTCTGAGAGAAGTGAGATAGGGTGTTGGCCGGCCCATTGGACAGAATGATCTCATGAAGGGGTAAAGTTTTTGGGGGGGAGCACAGAGGTTTTGCTGACACAGAGGTTTTGCCTCTTTTGCTCATGCACTCGCTCTGTGGCAACGAGCAGGGCACGTGGAAATCAGGCTTTCGCTGTATTGGTGGAGAATTCCCAAGTTATTAGTTTAGATTCTTGTTCACGTGTTTTGGTTTCTCGTGCCTCGTTTAGTGTCATGGAGAAATGGATGTATGATGGTTCTCTTATGCCCGTTGTAAACGTTTATAAATACCTAGACATATTTTTTCTACTCCCCTGAGTTTTGTTGCCGCTTGTAGAGACCTTTCTAGTAGAGCTAGAAATGTGTTGTTATGTGTTATGAAGAAATTGTCTGTATTAAATAATAACTGCTTAGAAGTGTTTTGTCTAAATTTTTGATGCACATATACAACCCATAGTGCAGTATAGTTCAGAGTTATGGGGCTTAGATAAGAACGCTATTGTTCATTGTGAATGGTTCATGTAACTGGGTTAAAAAAAGTTTTTAGGTGTGGAGCGTAGAACTCCAACTGATTTAGTGTATGGTGAAACAATAATAAACACCCAATATACATAAATTCTACAGTTAAAAATGTTTGTTTACTGGTTAAAGTTGTTGAAAAGTGAATAGATTACCACAAAAAGTGTATAATACATTATTTGATCTTGATTCAAGAGGCAAAATGAACTGGGTTTCAAACAGACATATTTGTTTCTCTGAGCTGGGGCTAGGGTATGCATGGATATATCAAGGAGTAGGAAAAGAAAGTAAGTTTATTCAAGCAATTCGACAAAGATTAATTGACAGTAGATGGCAAACATGGGAAAGCCATATTCTGTCAAGTAACAGGTTTGATGTATACAAAGTTTATAGTTCCTCACATTTAATTGAAAAGTACCTTCTATTCAATATGAACAGATATTTACGATGTATCTTTACTAGATTTAGATTTGGACTCTCTGAAATAAAAGTGCATGCTAATTGCTACAAAAAGGTAAGCTGCGACAAACTGCTCTGTCCGCTTTGTAAGGAATCAATTGAAGATGAAGTTCATTCGGTCTTGCAGTGCCCAGCTTTTAATGATCTCTGTGTGCAACTGATATCTAGGAAATTTTACAATCAACCATGCGTGTTTTGTTTTGCCTAGCTAATGTCATCAAAGAAAGAGAGTGTGATTAGGAGTTTAGTTCTTTATATGTATAAAGCTTTTCAGTTCAGAGAAACAATTTTATCATGATCTTTTATATCGCATTGGTAGGGACTTGTGATTTTGCTGTCTTTATTATAATTATTTTTCGGTAATATTGTTATGGGGCTATGGCCTTAAATGATTAAATCATCCAAATCTGAATCTCTGTCTTAGTACTTTCCTTCCCTTCTCTTCTCTGCTCTGTTAACTTTCCACATTATCTTCATTGTGTCCTCATGTAGTTGCAAAAATGAACCTAGTTATTTTCATGGATGTTTGAAAAGTAATTCATGCAATAGACAATATGCTGAGAAAAAACATGCAAACTCTACCAAGATCATTCTTTTTTGCAAGAAAGTGTGGGGGTGCGCACACACACATGCGATCACCACCGCCACCCGCACAAAAGTGGCATCATTAAAAGTTGTTGACATAAACCTTGCATGGTGGAGCAGCATGTGAGCTCCAATATTGTGCAGACATTGAATGAATAACTTTTTGCAAAAAGGTGATGGCAGGTAAATGAGCAGGTGTGCTCATACTCTGAACCAACATACAGTTTACTCTCTCTCCCAAAGGGATTGTTTCTGTTCACAGGTACCACTGAAAATAATTTGCGACTGTTAATGATTGGGACAGACTATGTCGGTGTATACAAATGTCCACATATGAAAGATTTATGATGTATTCACGCAGTCTAAGTGTGTGAGCCAGTGAATTGCTTATATAATCATATGTACTTTCTTGGGGGGGGGGGGGGGGATGGTATTATTCAACTAAATTACCCAGAAAAATTCACCATGTTCTGCAATACTAAGAATGTCCATTCCCAACAGTCAGTACCCTTTCTTTCTGAAACTGATGTTTACTATTCCTCATCTCATTCAAAGGCAACATAGTTGTAGATTTGATGGCAATATTCCAAAACTTTCAGCTCCAACACAGTTCAAAGTTGCAAAAGTTGTTCCTGTGTACAAATCTGGTAATCATTCCCAACAACCAATGACAGACCAATACCTATCTTGCAAGTATTAGAAAGGACATAGAGACACAATTATGATGATCATATACCTACGTTGTACAATCTATTGAGTGAGAGGACAGAGAGACACAATTATGATGATCATATTACGTTGTACAATCTATTGAGTGAGAGTCAGTCTGGTTTTAGAAAAGATCATTCATGTCATACAGTGAAAAAAAAACTTAGTAGGGTTACTGACATATGAAAATCAATGAAAATACATTCTGTGGGGCATTGTTGATTTTGTGAAGGATTTTCAGTCAATCATTATCATTTAAAAAAAAAATGCTTTTGGGGTGCTGTTGGATTCCCTTTTTGAACCTTTGGTGATGAGAATACCACAGAATTGTAGACTGTAGGATATCCCTATTTGATGATGCCAACAGAGCACAGCCACAATCAGCCATGCCTCCCTGATGAATATCTGATCCTGCAGACGAAAGCCCTGGGAGCAGGCGATATGAAAAGTTCCGTCTTTAGGATGGGTTACTATAGTTCCCATGAACTGCTAGTGAAGGAATTTATGTTTACAATATATTTTCCTGACTTTTCGTTTTCAATCTCTTTATTGCCCTTTACCCCCATCCCCCCCTTCACTGCCTTTTTCCCCATCAAATCATGAATGTAATGATGGAGGAATTGTTAGCCTGCACTTGCTTTCTCTCATTACTAAATTGTTTTTTATATATATATATATATATATATATATATATATATATATATATATATATATATATAAATAATTGTATGGCATGACAGGAAAAATTCTCGAGTTCATGATGTGTGTGAAGGGTTTTTTTTTATTTATTTTTTTTTTTTTTAAATGACTGGTGGGTTGATTTTAAAGGGTGTGACAGCCCTGATGCGGCCCTTTGCGGTCGGCTGGGCTATAAGCAACATTATGTTATCTCGAGTTCATCATTCCCAGACAGTCGTCTGCAATTGTCAGTCTTAATTCTTCAACATCTAATACATTACCTGTCAGATGTGGAGTTCCCCTGGGCTCAGTTGTAAGTCCTTTCCTACTTTCTATGCACACAATCTCCCTTTCATTTTGAAGGATCTTCTGACCTTTTCTGTGATGAAGTCACAATTTATACAAACAGCTTTAAGTTGATTGAAGGATGTGTTTGCTATCAAAAAAAAAAAGTGCATGCAAAAAATGTGTACCTGGATTAGTCCTGCAAACTATTTGATTGAAAATTTAGCATGAATTCTAGAAATTTTTAAACAGCTCATGCTACCCTACCCAGAATTGACCTGTTTCACACAAGCCTTTGGTAGTCTGGTCCCCTTCCCTGGAACTCGCTTCCACCTGAGTGTAAGTGCCATTGAAGCTCAGATCTTACAGAAGAAAATTGTTGAAATATTTTGCACACTTTCACTAGCTAACTTTCACTAGCTAAATAGTTATGCAGAATGATTGATATTATCAGTGCATATCCACATAATAATCAATATCATTGTATATCCACATGTGTTACTAGCACATCATCACCAATGTACACTTGCTTTCCTAAAGTGATGGTTGTTTTCAAGTACTGTCTCAAAATGTTTTACTACAATACTGTGAACGATTGGGCATGCTGTATCAGTTTACGCAAATATCAGTATGTGAAAGATGTTTAATGTACTCACCCAGTGTTTGAGTGTAAGCCAGCTTACTGTTCTGTAAAATCATTTGTTCGGGGGGGGGGGGGGGGGGGGGGGGGGGGGGGGGGGGGGGGGTGGGGGGGGGGTTCTATAAAGTGAACAGATGGATTTTTTTTTCTCTCCCCCCCCCCCCCCCCCCCCCCCAAAAAAAAAAGTTTTTTAAAAAATTTACGTTTTTTTTTTTTTTTTTTAACTTTATGCTTTCCCTTCCTGTCTTTTTTTTTTTATAATATTCACACACATATTTGAATCTCTCTCTCTCTCTCTCCATCCTCAAAAACATCTATTCCCTACTGCCTTCAAAACCTTGCATCATCAGCAACAACGTTGAATATGAATATATACTGGTGCACTTGAACTTGGTTGCCAGATGAATCGTTGTTCGTTCCTCCTAAGGCTGTGTTGATACGATTTTGGTGATGCCTCCTGTATCTTTTTTTCTGCATTGGAATTATATGACATAGCTGTGTGCAACAGCTGCTTTATTATGTATGTATATTTTAATACTGATATGAATCACAACTGTTCTTACTACACGTTGGTTCTACATTGTGTAATAGTGTTCTGTTTTAGTATTCTTAGTCCCTAAAGGAACAGTTTTAGTATTTTTAGTCCCTAAAGGAACAAAGGCCAGATGAAAAAAAAAGGTATCTTGCTTGTTACTCTTTGGAATAAATATTATCCAAGCGAGTATCCAGTAGTGGCAGGGGTTTTGTTTTGGTCAGTGAGGGCTGCTGCTAATACTGCTAAATGTTGTTTCCATGGGGAGAGCAGTTTTCCCCAATGGTTTGTTGAAAGCTGGCATGGTAGTGTTCGTGCACAGAAACACATGCTAATTTCTGTGTGCATGTGGGTATCCAATGCTCAGTGTATATCATACTCTTGTATACATGGTACATAGAAGATTGCATACGCGCACATGTGCACTGGCTACATATATCCACTGAGCACTACTTGCATGCATTCACCCCATGTCCATGTACTGCTCCATGTATGTGTGTGCATGGGCAAAATGCTCTGTGTACATTGCACACGTGCATACACACACACACACACACACACACACATATGTACTTCAAGTGTTACATAGACACATACTAGATGCATGTTATTTTCTGCCTTTTTAGACCCTTCTCTTGTTCTCTTGTCTTTGTTGTGGAAACTTGTATAATTTTTGTTCTTGTAGTCCCTTTTTCGTGTATAATTTTTTCTTAGTCTTATAGCAGTTTGACTTATGTTTGACGTGTCATCTTTTTTGTTACCAGGCAATCAATGAATGAAACGTTTAGTGGACACTGACTGTGCAGAAATGTATTTTTTGTGACACTGAAATGTTTCTATTTTTTACTCTGATGCTCTTGGCACAGCCTTTTTTTTTTTTTTTTACAGGCATCAGATGCAATTGAGCTACCATACTGTAACTGCATTTTGTTTTTCGTTGCTTTTCTGGATATGTTTTATTGTGTGTGTGTGTGTGTTCTGTTTGTTTGTTTTTTGGTTATGACTTTTTTTTTTTCTTTTTCCATAGAAAAAGCCGTTTTACCAATGGTGTATTGAGCCAGCATATTTGCTTGTGTGTAAAATACCAGTGTATATGTGTGTAATGCCCTGTATACATCTGGGTGTCTAGGTAATGTTTATAGAAGTTGTACAGAAGATTGCCTACACACACGTACATCGAGCACTAGATGTGCATATACACAGAGCAGTACACGCATATATACAGGCATTGACTCTGTGTCTATGTAATGCTCAATATGGGTGCACACTTGCAGTTTTCTGTGTCGTACCCTCTTCCCCTTCCCCTCTCCCTACTCTGCTCCACCTCTTCGGGAGCAGGCATGTATGTGGTCAGCCTACTTTGAAATAGTACTCTGGTTCTGATTTACTTACAGATATATTACCTTACTCACTTATACACACCATTGATATTTACAAGAACTGCACATTGGCGAGATGAATTCGTTTGATACATGATCATAGACAATTGAATCTGTGACATGTTACTGAAAACCTGATAATTGCCCCCCCCCCCCCCCCCCCCCTCTGTGTGTGTGCATGCGTGTGCGTGTGTGTGTGCTGGGGATGTATTTTGGGTGTGTGAGCGTGTTTTTTGTGTGAATGTTGGGTGGGGGGGAGGTGGGATTGGTCATGGAGTCTATATTGGTGCAATGCTAACACTGAAAACATTTTGTTAACTGGCAAATTCTGATGTGTTCTCTGTTTAGGACCTGTGCCAGCCAGCTGCAATTCATTTAATGATAATCAAAGACAGGCAGAGTTAAGGATTGTTGGATTTCTCCAGTAGTACCTAACCACAAAAAAAAATCCCTGAGAAAGGCCCAGAGCCAAAATGTTGGAAAGAAAGACTTGTTCGTTTGCTTTTTCATTGTGTGAACAATTATGTAGTGGGGGAAAACAAGTGCAGGTTAACAATTCTTCCATCATTGAAGATTTGGAAAAAAAAAAAAAAAAAAAGTTGAAGATGAAGAAAATGTATATTATAAATATGAAAACCCTTCACTAGCCGCATGTATGTATGTGTGTGTGTGTTCGTGTGTTCCGAGGCATTCACATTTTGAAGTGCACATGAAATCAAGATTCATCAAGGGGGAAGGCAATTCTCGAACAAAAGATTTCCTCTGCTAAGGGTCACCAAGAGGTATGTGCACATTTGAGCTCCTGGCTACACACATACTTTTTTGTTTTTTTTTTTTTTAACAGTAGTTTAAGGCACACCAGATTTCTGTTATCTGGCAGTTAGCAAAACTTTGTGATGCTGTCCAGAATGGATACTTACAGTCCACTCCTGTATTTGCCCATGTGGCCCATACACACTTTGTGTGGCTGTTTACTCCCTGTGCTCTTAGCACAGCCTACTTTGTAAGCTTAACATACAGCTGGCCACCATGTCACAATTGCATATTGTTCGCTTCTGTACTGGATGTTTTTTTTCCATGGGCCCAGTTGTTTAGTGATGCGACTTTGTTCCTTGCTGGACTTTGACAGACAGCCCCAGGAAAGGCGCTGTGTGTGGTCAGTTGGGCTACAATGATCAGAACTTGACCATGTGCACTGCTCTGTGTATGTCTCCATGTATAGAACTTGACCATGTGCACTGCTCTGTGGACTTATGTCTCCATGTATAGGGCTTGACCATGTGCACTGCTCTGTGTATGTCTCCATGTATAGAACTTGACCATGTGCACTGCTCTGTGCATGTCTCCATGTATAGGGCTTGACCATGTGCACTCTGTGTATGTCTCCTGACCATGTCATGCTCCGTATAGAACTTGACCATGTGCACTGCTCTGTGTATGTCTCCATGTGTATAGAACTGACCATGTGCACTGCTCTGTGTATGTCTCCATGTATAGAGCCTGACCATGTGCACCATGTGCTGCTCTGTGCATGTCTCAATGTATAGGGCCTGACCATGTGCACTGCTCTGTGTATGTCTCCATGTATAGGGCCTGACCATGTGCACTGCTCTGTGTATGTCTGCATGTATAGGGCTTGACCATGTGCACTGCTCTGTGTATGTCTCCATGTATAGAACTTGACCATGTGCACTGCTCTGTGCTCTGTGTATGTCTCCATGTATAGATAGAACTTGACCATGTGCACTGCTCTGTGTATGTCTCCATGTTTAGAACCTGACCCATGTGCACTGCTCTGTGTATGTCTCCATGTATAGAACTTGACCATGTGCACTGCTCTGTGCATGTCTCCATGTATAGAACTTGACCATGTGCACTGCTCTGTGTATGTCTCCATGTACAGAACAAGCATCAGCTGAGGCTTGTTTCAAGTGAAGATTCAGGTTTTTAAGTAGAATTACATAAAAGAAAAATGTTGGCCATTTAAAAAGCTAGCAAAGGTGTTTCATACACTTCATTCTCAGAGAACTGAAAGTGTACAAGACCCCATCTGGCTTTCTGACACAATGTACAGTCAGAGAAGGGGTCACCTTAGGAAAGTTGCACATTATCTTCATAGCCCAGAGAATTTCATTTCTCTCAGTTCTTTTGTACTGATTAAATTCTGTTGACTGGACAACAGATACCTTTAGTCAAGAAGAAAGATAACAGGGATGGACTGGGTGGGAAATGGGATTAGCCTCTTGGTTAGCCCTGACCTCTTTGATTTTCCATTTCATGGCATCATCCATGCTGTGCCACTACAATGAAAAAAAAAACATGTCAACATTGTCCTTGTATCGTTTTTCCAGCATCTCTTTGCTGGAACCATAATTTCAATTTTTTCCCCCTTGGTTAATTTGTTTTAGCGAAGTTTCATTGATTTCATGGCAAATTTTGACACTGAATGTTCGTGGCACCATATCGATGAATTCAAGTCCTCCACCCATCTCCCCCCAAAAAAAAGAAAAAAAACAACAACAAATAAACAAAAAACAAACAAAAAAAAAAAAAAAAAAGAAAATATTTTCAAAAAATGAACGAAGCCTTAAGAGTGGCATATAGAAAGGAGGACAGCAGCAGGAAGTATGGGGAGGAGGTTGACATTACAGTTGAAAAAAAGGATGGCCAGTATTGGGGCTTTCATAAGTGCCACATATGAAATAATGTAATGATGAAATAGTGTAATACATGACCAAAAAAAAAACCAAAAAAAATCTGTGCATCATGTTCACTTCATAAATAGATACACAGCTAAATTCAAAAGCATATTTTCATTCTTGCCAATAATTTGAGAATTAGCCCAAAATTACTCGGTTCAATATATTTGGGATCATGCCGTATCAGACGCACCAAATCTCTATGTTAATATGTATTAATTTGCATTAAATTATACAAGTAAACAGGCGTGGGCATGAACATCCATAAAACGTGGTAGATCTACTCAATATAAAGTCTTTAAATACGACAGAGCTAAATATGAATTAGAACTTGTCAAATTGAGAAGGATCAGTGTTTGGCCTATTATGAATTGGCTTTGATTTGGCACCTCATCAGCCCAGAATGTGCAGTTGCACATTGCAAAATACAACTGCAGGCATTTCGGGGAGACAGAGAGAGAGAGAGAGCTATTTCTCACTACACACAGCTGTGCAAATCAACTTTCCAGTAATCTCAGCGTGATTACTGGGAGGGAGAGTGTTTTGGGAAACTGGTGATTTTTATCCATGTGGAGTTAAGGCAACATGGTCATAGAGCTATTTTCACCGATTACAGTCTTAAGTCTCCTCATCACGGAGGGACTTGAAACATTTTGAAACAAATAGATGATTTCAAATGTACCTGGCTGTATAAAAATGAATAATTAAAAAAAAAAAAAAAAAAGACGTTAAGGCGCTTGAATGCTAAAGCTTACAGGTA
The DNA here is from genome assembly GCA_016801955.1 of Conus betulinus. Lineage (NCBI taxonomy): Eukaryota > Metazoa > Mollusca > Gastropoda > Neogastropoda > Conidae > Conus > Conus betulinus. The sequence goes on along the minus strand of JADBJO010014419.1, from coordinate 19,064 downwards.
AGAACTATTTTCCTCTTGGAATTATTAGTGCATCATTTTGTACACAGGAAAAAAAAGTAATTTAAACGGATATTCATAGAGTGCTTTACCTCGCAAGAACCCAAAGTGCACCTTACAGAAACATGATAAAATACTAATTCTAACTCAAAGCGCGCACACACGCACACGTGCACACACACAAACATACGAAAAAACAAAACACACATACACGCAGACACACGAGCGCCTCAAAACAAGCAGACTTGCGCACAGAGATAAGTGGATATCTTTAGTTAATCTATCCGGGGGAAAAGATGCGTCTTTAGGAAGGTTATAAAAGTCTTTAAAGAGTCCATGTCACGCAGAGTAGAAGGTAGACCATTCCACAGAGCAGGTGCCAGGTAAATGAAAAATCGTTGGCCTGAAGTTTTCAGGTGAGCAGAGGGAAGCCGAAGCAGATGAGAATTGGTGGATGAGTATAAGTTGCGAGATGGAACATAGAGATGAAGGTGGTCAGAGTAGGAAGGAGCCAGATTATTCAGTGATTTGAAAACCAGGAGAACTTTAACCTCAATGCGAGACTGAATAGGGAGCCAGTGTAGGGATGACAGAATTGGTGATATGTGATCAGATCTAGAGGAGCATGAGATCAGATGGGCGGCATTGTTCTGAACTTTTTGAAGTTCAGAGATGAGCCTTGAGGGACAACCAGCAAGGGGGGAGTTACAATAGTCAAGCCGAGACAGAACAAAAGCACAGATTAGTCTTAAGGGCATTTTGAGTGAGAAAGTGGCAAACAGAGCTGATTCTACGAAGTTCAAGGTAGCAGGACTTGCACACATTAGAGATATGTTGCTTGAAAGAGAGAATTTGGTCGAGTGTAACACCCAGGCTATGAACAGACACCGATATATTTATCTTGTTTCCATCAACATTTATAAAACTAAGGAGAGAATGAGTTCTGATAGTGTGTTTTGAAGCAATGAGGATTATTTCAGTTTTGTCTGCATTAAGTTGTTTGTTATTGTGCATCCATGATTTAACATCGGTAATGCATGCTTGAGAAGAGGAGATTATTTCATGAAGCTGACTGAGATGGGCAGAGAGATACAGCTGGTTGTCATCTGAAAAACTATGGTGAAGGAGAGAATGTTGGCTGATAAAGACCGAGAGAGGCTGGGTGTATAGCACAAACAAAACCTGTCCCAGGACAGATCCCTGAGGGACATCAAACTGAAGTGCTCTTGCTGGAGACTTGACACCTCTCACTGACACAGTCTGCATGTGATCAGAGATATGATGAGAACCAGGAGAGGACAGAAGCAGAACACCAAAGTGTGTTGAGTCTTGAAAAGAGAATGGAGTGAGCTATTGTATCAAAGGCAGCAGACAAATCTAGGAGAGAGAGAAGAGAAACTTTGTTTCCATCAAGAGCTGTGAGAAGATCGTTTGCTATCTTCAGAAGCGCTGTCTCCGTGCTATGGCCAGCCCAGTATGCTGACTGGTGTGAGTACAAGAGATTGTTTACTGAGAGATGTTCAGACAGTTGGGCGAGAACAACTTTTCAATCAGTTTGGAAGGAAATGGGGACATTAGAGAGGGGTCTGTAGTTCTTGAGATTTTCAGGATCCAAGTTTTGCTTCTTCAGGAGAGGTCCGAGAACTGCAGATTTGAATAGAGTGGGAAAACAACCCGATTGCACTGATAATGGATGTAAAGTGTGGGAAGAAATCGTCAAGACAGCAGGTAAGAAGGGATGAGGGGAGAGGGTCAAGTTCACATGTTTTGACAGCGACTTGCTTGAAGATTTTCGGGACCCCTTCTGACACAGAGTGGAATTCAGACCAGTGAGTGCTGGAGAAGGAAGGATCAGGAACAGCAGGGGAAGGAGCAGCATAAGAGTCCAGATTATGGCCAATAGTGGCTATTTTACTATAGAAGAAATCAGAGAAACACGGGGGAGTTCTGTTGCAGGGATGAGGAGGGCAGTGGTGTGGACTTTGATTTGCCAAGTACAGTATTAGTTACAGTAAGCAGTTGTCAGGATATACAGGCTAGGATTTTGGCGCTGTAAAAACAACATTTGGCACTGTCCAGAATGTTGGTAACTAGGTTATTGGCAGTACGAAAAATTTTCCATTTTTACATGTAGTTCAGATTTGTGTTCAATAATTTTTCTTGGAATCTACTAAAAACCTGTACCATGAATACTGAATTGTTATGGAAAGGTAAAAACAGTCTCCATGCCAGACCTGCCATCTGCAGTTAGCAATCCTGTCTGAAACAATTCAGAAATGCTGATACATTTTCAAGACTTTGGTTATCCCAAACAAATCCACTGTTGCACAGTGGAAGCCCATGTCCTCTTACCCTTAACCTTTACATGGTATCCTGCAGTCCTCCATTCTAGTTAATCCGAGATTGCATTCTATACATTTCAAATAAGAATTTCATAACAAGTTCACTATAAACCAGATCACTGGGTGTTCTCATTCAAACAGTATTTCTAGCACACAAATGAACCGTTTCAATCGTGGAATTTTTCTCAAAAGCCTGTATTTCTGCTCCATATTGTAAACTAGGCTGCTCCTGTGAATCAAATAACTTTGTAAAAACACTGAAGGAATTGCTATCCAACTTGCACAAAATGTTAAAAAGTAACTGCCTTCTTCACTCATCTGACTACATAATGACAGGCAAAATCAAAACCTAGTGGCTGTGAAATAAATACCAAGATGATTGTATGCATTAACCACAACTATTCTTTTTTTTTTTGTCCTTATTTTCAGTGCATGCAAGATATCCCCCTTTATAAAACACATCATTCATTTTATTCATATTAACATTTCATTCTAATCTGCTTGCTGCAGGGGAATGCGACAGTGTTTGTCTAATTCTGTCTTACTTTTTTTTTTATTTTAGTCTGCTTGCTGAGGGAAACAGGACAGCATTTGTTTTATCCAACATTTCATTTTAGTTTGCTTTCTGAGGAGTACAAATTATTCAGTTATCTGTATACCAACCACTGGCTCTTGATAGTAAAATGTCATCAGCTCAAACATTTCTAAAACGTCAAGCTTAGTGACTCAATGAATAAAGAAAATGATAAAGAAAATGTAACAGGCTACAGACGATGATGTTGTTTAACCCCACTCATACACATTACAAACCCCGATAATTTTCCTCTTGATCTTATTTTTGCTTTTACCTTACAATACAAACTTTTTATGTGGCGATACAACTGTTTCAGTATTTGCAAATTTGTTTCTGAACTTCAGCAAGTAGAGTAAAATATATGATGACTGTGGAATAACCTTTCTTTTTAATCCAGCCAGATGTTCTCCAGTTACATGAAGTTTGCTTCAAATCTTACAGAATGAAATACCTCTACAGATATTTACATTAGCACAATGCAAACCCCGCCTGATGTTCTCTAGTTATATGAAGTTGCTACAAATCTTACAGAATGAAAAACCTCTATAGATATTTTACAGCAGCACAATGCGTACATGTGGCGGCCACCACTCTTTTCCTTTCCTTCCATTTGTCATTGGTAGCATTGGAATCCCTGCCAGCATATGGGTTTCACCTTTTTCTAATTTACTTTACAATCTACATTTGTGATCATTGTCAATGTGATTTTTTCAGCATGTTTAAAAAGAAGAAATCAAATCGCTTTCAGAAGAACATTTTTTGAACATGTACTGGGGTTCTGTATCAGGATGATGCATATACATAAATCATGCAAGCAAAAACAAAATTGAAAAAAAAAAAATCTGAGTGTGATGATCATTATGGCTTCATAGTATGCAGACAAATGGACTCAAAAAGAGCGCTCATATTTACTTTGCATTCATGGTGCATTTTACTGTGAGCTGTTGTCCATTTTGAACAGAATATCACACCATTTGACACTAAGATCAGCAAAGGAGTCTTTGGATCAATCACTCAACAAAGAATATGTTCCCACTACAATCTCCTACACACATCACTTGCTTTCTGTCAAGTATGCAGCCAACAATACACAGGAGTTTCAGTTTTCATCAACCACAGAATGATCATGACAAGTACACTGTATGAATTTCCATAATCAGAATGTGTGTGTAAGACGATTCAGCTTTCAGGTCATTGCCCAGATGAGGGTCAGCTGCAGCATCCACATCGGCAGTATCACTGCACACCAAGAACAAGAAAAAGGTTACCCTAGGATCTGAAATAGCTGACAGCTCTTTGCAAATTATTATATTTGGGCCTCATTTAGAGTAAGAAAATCCTTACTGCATCTTTAGGTCAGAAGTGTCACAAGCCACACCTTGATCTATTACATACACATAGCACAAAGTGCATCAATTAGACCTAGGACAAAGCACAATTTCAGATAAATATATCACATACATTCCTTTAAAACATAAAACTAATGTGCATTCCAGTGTCTGTCTCTTCCTGAAATACTTCAAAATCTAAATGATTTCAATACGGTTGTAAGTAAAAATTCTGTAAACAAGAAAAATTGGAGGAAACAAAAAGTGAAGCTGTCGGTGTGTTTACTATAGATTTCCATTCCAGCCTGTTACAGAATGGATGGCACCACTCTACACCATGACTGAAAACAATTCATTAAACTATCAAACGGGGGCCGGAACAGCTCAGTCATACAGCGCTGGACTAATGATCTTGGTGATCCTGGGGTTGCAGGTTTGAATCTCTGTTGAACTGTTTCAGTAATATGGGATTTTTTCCCCTCAGAGTTAACATTATTTTTTACTCCATTTCCTATACAGTCCTTCAAATGACATAAACCAAGGTTCCATGTGTGTGAACGCACGCATAACATCTGGCACACACGTAAAATCCCATCACCAACTTTCAGAGGAGAAAGCCTGTTTGGCCGTTGGTATAGATGACACATTACACACAGCATGCACCGTCCCTGAAGCTGGAGTATGGCTACCTTAATGGCGGGATAAAAAACGGTCGTATACACAAAAACTCCACTCCTTCTGTTGGGTAGATGGGATTAATCCTTGTCTGCCTATACAGGTAGTATCCACAGGTGCATCAGTCTGGGTATGCGGGGAAAAAGAAACAAAACTATCATACAACTGGATGCAATTGAAAGACAATGAATAACATTCAACACAATTATTAACCTTTCATTTACCTACAGCTCCCCGATGGGCGGCAGCATATACACTGATCACAATGTGCTGCCTCTCTGTGCAGCTCCAAGTATAGCAATGCACAACACCATTTTTTGCTTTCTAAAACTAGCTTCAGATATTCAAATTGAATTCATCTATTAAAAATGAGGATTACAAGACTAGTTCAAAGATTTATGACAGAAATTCTTTAAAACAAAAAAGGAAAGGATAAACATGCTACAAAGCAAGTTGATAATTATATTGTGCAATCGCAAGCATTGCACATACACAGGGGTAGACTAGTCCACCTAAAATGTGTATCTGTAGACAGAGTTCAGAATGTCACGGACAGCTGCTATAAAAGTGAAGAACTGGCTGCAATACAGTGCTATGACAACACCCATGATCTTAGCATCATCCAACGCTTCCATCAAGCTTTAAACATTTTCTGCTCTCTCATGCAAACACAGAGAGACAGACACACCTACTCACAAAATAGTAGGAGGAAGAAATGCTCTGTTGTAAAATACAGCTTTCCAGGTGGTGCTGCCCAGACAAGGTCTGCTGCTGCATTAACCATCATCCTCGGGCAGATCAGCAGTTTCACTGTGGAAGAACAAAAAGATCACCCTGTTATTTTGAACTGCTAACACCAGAGTTCTTTTCAAATAGATACACATCAGGACCACATCTAAAAATCCACATTCTATTCTTAGATCAGCAGTCTCACAAGCCATCTCTTGAGTAATCACATAAAAATGATGAACACAATGCATTAACACAAAACCACAAAACCAAGGACATGATGTACATTGCAGTGTTTCGATCCTATCAGTGAAACAATCATGCTGTAAATAACACAAATGGGGATCACATGCATGCACAGCAGAAGAACAAAACTATCGAAAATCACATACACACAGAGCAGAAGAACAAACCTCTGGAAAAACACATACACTCAGTGGAAGTACAAGTAACAGGAAAAGCACATGCACACACAGTGGAAGTACAAAACGGGAAAACATATACAGTGGAAGTACAAATAAGAGGAAAAACACATACACACAGAGCGGAAGTATAAAACGGGGTGAAAACCCATGCATACAGAGCAGAAGTGTCATTTTCAGAGCTTACAGTGAAAATGCATGCCACTCTGAAAGAGAATGAATGACACTTTTTATCACTTTACACTAAGCAGTGAATTACAAAAACGATTCATGATATAATCAACGTAATTAACTGCCACCAAAAGTTATTAACAGCTTCTGTCTGAATAAAGAACTTTCTACACTACAGTGCTATGACAAAACACATGATCTGCATATCTTCTGAAAAACTTTTAACATCTGCTCTTTCACACACACACACACACACACACCCTCCTTACCCCTAAACCCAAGACAGTAAGAAGAAGCGGTGCCCATTCTTTATTAAACTGGATCCAGCTTCACATGTTGCTTGGATCTGAGGTTTGGTGCTGCATAATCAGTCGTGGGCAGATTCTCATCATCACTGTAAAATAAAAACAATAAAAAAAAAATTACCTTTCACCTAAAATAGCTAACATCAAGCAGAGCTCTTTTTAAAAAAAGTAAGAAAATTCCAACCTGTATCTTTGTCCGACCTGTGTTTTTTTTTAGGTCAGAACTCTAACGCGCCATTCCTTGAGCAATTGTATAATAAATGAAACACAGAGCACATCAAACACAAAACTTAAGACATGCACAAAAAAACTGTCCATAATATTCTTTGAGTACAGCTCAGTGTTTGTTAATGAAATATCTTTACACCAAACAATTTCAATATTGCTGTATGTAAAACGAACATTTTGTGAATAATAAAGTTGGGTGAAGGCATGCGTATATAATTAAGTCAAGTCAAGAAACAGTGTTGGTGACAGTGCTCATTACAAACACGCATGCCAACCTGTAACACAATGCCTGCAATGAATGTAAAACATTCATGACACAATCAATACACATGATGTCATCCAAAGCTTTCATCAAAGCTTGAAAGTTTTCTGCACGCACACACACACACACACACACACTCACATGCATGCACACAAGCATGCATACACGCATGCATGCATGCACCTTCTGTAAAACTGAAAACAGCTTTCAGAAGTTCCTGCCCAGATAAGGTCTCCTTTTGTGTTAAAAATTATCCATACACAGATCAGCAGCTTCACTGAAAAAAAAAGAAGAGAAAAATTATCATTTTAACAGCTAACATCAAGCACAGCTCTCTTCAAATAATTCTATTTGGACCACACCCACAGTAAGAAAATCCAGACTGTATTTTTAGGTCACAAGTCAGACATGCCATCCTCTGAATAATCATATGATAATGATAAATACAATACACATTAAACACAAAGCTTCAACATGCAGTTTCATTTGTACAAAAATATACAGTGTGTAACTCAGAATGAACAGAAAATCTTTGTGTACACCCCCTATGTTTCAATACTGTTAGTACTATTAGTATCTTTAAAAAAAGAAAAAGAGCTAGGGGGAAAACATGCATGCAGGCTGAAAGCGTCTATGTCAAAGCTAACAATAAAAACACATGCCAGCCTGCAACAGATCAAGGACACTTTTACATGCATCAGCCACAAACAATTCATAAGACTATCACATTACTCAATGCAGTGAAAGACAAAAAAACAATTCATGACATAATCAACACACACAATTACTTTCAAAGTCATTCACAGCTTCTGTCAAAGTGAAGAACTGGCTACACTATAGTGCTTTAACAACATACATGACCACAAGGACCACCAAAAGAAAAATCCACACTCTACCCTTAGATCACAAGTCTCACAAGCCATCTCTTGAGCAATCACATAAAAATGATGAATACAATGCATTAACACAAAACCAAGGACAGGCACAGTTTTTCATTTTTACAGAACAACTAATCCATATACGCCTAACAACACAAAATCATGATGTACATCCCAGTGTGTCAATCCGGTCAGTGAAACAAACATGCTGTAATTAACACAACTGGGGGAACACACATGCATACGAGCAGAACAAAACTGTGGAAAAACACACACATGCAGAGCAGAAGGAAAAAAAACTGTGGAAAAACACATACACACAGAGTGGAAGTACAAAACAGGAGAAACACATACACAGAGTGGAAGTACAAAACAGGAGAAACACATACACAGAGTGGAAGTACAAATAGGAGGAAAAACATACACATACACACATAGAACGGAAGTACAAATAAGAGGAAAAACACATACACACAGAGCGGAAGTACAAAACGGGTGAAAATCTATGTATACAGAGCAGAAGTGTCATTTTCAGAGCTTACAGTGAAAATGCATGCCACTCTGAAACAGAATGAATGACACTTTTTTATGCAGTGACTAACAACAATTCATGTGACTTTCACTTTACACTATGCAGTGAATTACGAAAACAATTCATAATGAATCAGCGCAAAGTAACTGCTACCAAAGTCATCAGCTTCTGTCTAAATGAAGAACTTTGTACACTACAGTGCTATGACAGAGCACATGATCCTCATGTCATCTCCTGAAAAACTTTAAACAACATCTGCTCTTTCACACACACACACACACACACACACACCTTACCCCTAAATACAAGAAGTAAAAAGAAAGAGGTGCCCATTCTTCGTTAAACTGGATCCAGCTTTCACAAAATGTTGCTTGGATGAGGTCTGGTGCTGCATTAATCAGTCGTGGGCAGATTATCATCATCACTGTGAAAACAAAAACAAGAAAAAAAAAAAATTACCTTTCACTTAAAATAGCTAACATCAAGCACAGCTCTTTTTACAAAAAAGTAAGAAAATTCCAATTTGTATCTTTGTCCAACCTGTGTCTTTAAGTCAGAACTCTAAGAAGCCATTACTTGAGCAATTGTAAAATAAATGTTAATACAGAGCACATCAAACACAAAGCTTAGGGCATGCACAACAAAATTGTCCACAATATTCTTTGAGTACAGCTAAGTTTTGTTCATGAAATATCTTTCCACCAAACAATTCAATATTGCTGTATGTAAAACAAACATTTTGTGAATAATAAAGTTGGGGAAAGGCATGCATATATTAAGAAACAGCGTCAGTGTCAGTGCTCATTACAAACACGCATGCCAACCTGTAACAGAATGCCTGCAATGAATGTAAACAATTCATGACGCAATCAATACACATGATGTCATCCCAAGCTTTTATCAAAGTTTTAAAAGTTTTCTGCACACACACACACACACACACACACACACAACGCACGTACACACACACACACCCCTACCTTCTTGTAAAACTGAAAACAGCTTTCAGTAGTTCCCGCCCAGACAAGGTCTGCTTTTTGTGTGTTAAAAATCATCCATACGCAGATCAGCAGCTTCACTGAAAAAAAAAAAAGAAAAAAAATCATTTTGTTTTTACACAGCTAACATCAAGCACAGCTCTCTTCAAATAATTCTATTAGGACCACACCTACAGTAAGAAAATCCAGACTGTATTTTCAGGTCGAAGTCAGACATGCCATCCTCTGAATAATCATATGATAATGATGAATGCAATACACATTAAGCACAAAGCTTCAACATGCACAGTTTCATTTGTACAAAATATACAGTGTGTAACTCAGAACAAACAGAAAATCTTTGTGTACACCCCCCCCTGTTTCAATACTGTTAGTACTATTAGTATCTTTAAAAAAAAAAAAAAAGAGCTAGGGGGAAAACATGCATGCAGGCTGAAAGCGTCTATGTCAAAGCCAACAATAAAAACACATGGCAGCCTGCAACAGAATCATGGACACTTTTACATGCATCAGCCACAAACAATTCATAAGACTATCACATTACTCAATGCAGTGAAAGACAAAAACAATTCATGACATAATCAACACACAATTATTTTCAAAGTCATTCACAGCTTCTGTCAAAGTGAAGAATTGGCTACACTACAGTGCTTTAACAACATACATGACCACAAGGGACCATATTAGGGCTGTCACCGCCTCAGTCAATTCCCTACACATTAATAAAAACACACACACACACAAATAAATAATTAACAGAGATGTTCTTGAACACGAAAAGATTGCACACTGCAAGGTATTTACGACACATTCACACACATACACACCAGGAGATACTAACCAACATCTGTTGCCTCAACTGTTTCACTTTTTTTCATCTTTTTTGGAGTATCAAGTTGCTTACAGCTAAGCTGACCACGAGGGCCCATATTAGGGCTATTATCTTGTCAAAGCTCAGCAAAGCTGTTAAAACAAAGCCAACACAAACACACATGTAACTTAATAAACAGATTTCCTGAACCATGCTAAAATACTTTCACTCTTTTCTTATACAGAATCTTCAATGAAACGCAAATCTCTTTCAGGAAATGAAAATCAGATCAGGTGGAATATCTCTGAACAGTGTTTTCACCGAGTCTGCAATAAAGCATGATGGAGTTCCACCACTGAAACAATGTGGAACTGACTCTGTTATCGATGCTCTACCATCAAAAGCACTCTAAGATGTACCCTCAACACAAAAACAAGGTCATTATCTCAGTAAGGTTGGTCATTTCTTTCATGTAATGACAAGTGAGAAATATGATCTCGAAGCCAGACTGGACTAGACTGGCTAGCCTAAATACTCTATTAAAACAAATAACAACTTTTTGCTGTGAGACACACCACATCCTGCTCTCCTCATCAGCTTTGTACTGCAACATCTTGGCCTGCCTGGATGTCCACTCTGCAAACACAGTTTTGAAATTTGAATTCAACTGCTACCTGAAACAAATGCAAAACTGTGTACACACACACAAAGGGACCGTGCTACTTACCAGCACAAGATCCAAGTCTAACAATGGCTGTCACACCTGATGTCCTGGAAAACCCTCCGTTCGGCTGGCCCCCCGACCTGGGGTAGTCTTCCTCACCTGCAATGATTCAGCATATACTGGTGTGATTTAGGAACTACTGATGACTTTCTGAATTTTACATGCAGTACTTTACACCTTGAACACTAACTCTCCCACACAAACATCAGTCGGTTTCCCATTTACAACCAGAACTGTTCAACACCTACCAGGCTCTTCAGTGTGGTTTTCTTAGCGGATTCTTCAAGAGCCCTCTTCATTAGCATTCACTCTAAATTCAGGAATCACTGAATCACACATGATGAGTTAATATGCATGCCCCAAACAATACTGCCTCTGTAAATAACACTCATTCGCACACATACATGTTCCTCTTCCTGTCCCTGTGTAGTCAGTTTGAGACACCTACATACAAAACACAACTAAGAGACATCCAACAATAACATTATCCCTACACACAACACACATACTTACACACACACAGAGAACACACCTCGCCACATCTCTGTCCCTCCAAATGGTTCAGTGTCTTCAGCAGTCTTGAGACACCTGCACAGACAAAAATAATGAATTAAAGTATAGGCCCTCAACAATGTTGCCTCTGTGACTATCACACTGACTCACAACCACAATCCCATTCTCAACACCTCTCCTCTCCCCTTCTCCCCATCCTCCCCCTGTCTACTCCCTCCCTGCCCTCCCCCCCCCCCCCCCCTTGGATTCCATTGCCTCCACTCTGCTGGTGCAGATGTCGTATATCATCAGAGGCCATAGGAGCTTTGGTATCAGCATGAACTGCAGACACCAGACCTGTCTATCCCTCACACACACACACACACACACACACACACACACACTTAATCACATACTGTATCTCTCCAACCCTCTCTGTCTGTTTGTCGCTCTGCCTGCCTGCATGTCTGTCTCCCCCCCCCCCCCCCCCCTCTTTCCCTTTCTATCTCTATCTCGTCTCCTTTTAATATCCACAAGCCTGTTGCACTATTCTGCAGTGTATGTTATAGTACTTGCATACCTCATCATATAAGAACTCAGTTTGCTCATTCGAAAAAATGTCAGGTGACATGTGCGAAAACGACTTGTGGGAAAAACTGAAAGAAAAGGAAGTAATTAACAGTCTTTTGTTTTATTCATTTTTGTTCTCTTTGATATGCAGCGCATTATGAGAGTGAGAGTATCAGTATACCACACATGAGAACATGTACACACCCAGACACTTGCTTAGTATCAAATAGCGAAACATTAAAATCAGCAAAAAATATGTCCATTTGTTAGAGAACAAACTATGCATGGTGTGTGAGAAATCAGTTTACACACACACACACACACACAAAAAGAAAAAAAAAAAAAAAAAAAAAGAAAAAGACAGTGGTAATAAAAAAGACAGCTTACTCAAAAAAGTAGTGGAATTTTTTTCTTCTGCTTTTTTTTTTTGGGGGGGAAAGGGGGTTGCAGATGAAGAGGACAGTTTAAAGTGCCAAAAAATGGAGAGGTGGATATTGGTTGTAGGAAAAAAAAAAACAGAACAGAAAAAAAAGAATAAATTACCGCCTTAGGTGCTCCAAAATTTGTTCTGAAGATGGACAGCTTTGTTTCGTTCACCAGACCCTTTGTTCACCAGATCCTTTGTTCACCAGACCCTTTATTCACCAGACCCTTTGTTCACCAGACCTGCAGACTTGCCTGCAGGTGGAGATGGCTTAGGTTTTGGAGATGGTGGAGTTCGCCTTCTAATCTCTGCTCTTGGTTGGACTCCTCTCTGTCCAATGCCTGTAGTCATCTTGAGACACCTGCACAGAAAACACAATTAACAGAGAAATCCAGCAACAATGTTAACCCTGTAAATACCAAACACACACATACGCACATACACACACGCGTGCATGCATACACACACATGCACACACCCATCACTTCATCTCCAACCCTTCAAGTGGTCCAATGTCTTCTTCAGCAGTCCTGCGACACCTGCACAGAAAACACAGTGAGTTAGCATATGCCTCCCAAATGTTGCCCCCGTGAACACACACACACACACACAATCTTCCCCTCCCTATCACCCTTCCCTTCCTCTTCCCTCCTCTCCCATCTCCAGCTCCACCCCCCCCCCCCCCTGCCTCCCTTTCCCTTCTTCCCTAACACCTCTGTCTCCCCATCCACTTCTATCCCTCTCTACCTCAGAAAGACAGACACATGCACACACTCGTCTCACATTCAGCTCTCCTCTCTGTCTACTGTCTGTAGTTATCCTGAGACACCTACATAGAAAACACAACAAAGGTAATGCAGAAACCCAACAATGATGTTATCTCTGTAAATAACACACACACACACACACACACACACACACACACACACACACACACACACACACACACCTACCTCATCTCATCACCGGCCCTCCAAATAGTCCTGGATCCTCGTCCTCAGCAGTCTTGCATCACCTGCACAGAAAACAGAATGAGTTAGTATATGTCCCCAACAATGTTGCCCCTGTGAATAACACACTCTCTCACACACACACACACCTCCCCCCCCCACTCCCTCCCCTCCCCCACCCCCTCCCCCACCCTACCCCCCCCTCCCCCCACCCCACCCATCCCCTCCCCCCCAAGTCTCCCCACCCCCATCCTCATTTCCCATCCCTCCTCGCCCCTCGCCCCTCCCCCTGTTCTTCCAAGCTGTGTTGTTAAAATTAAAGAATTTCAACTGCTGTCAGCCTTTCTATCTGAATTGTAAGAAAACACACACACACACACACACACACACACACACACACACACATGCATGCATACACATACACATGCGCACGCAAGTGTGCACAGAGTGCTCTCATTGAGCCCTCTTAATTGCCCGAATCTTCAGCTGTGCTGTGCACAGAGTACTCTCACTGAGCCCTCTTAATTGCCCGATTCTTCAGCTGTGCTGACCACAGAGTACTCTCACTGAGCGCTCTTAATTGCCCAATTCTTCAGCTATGCTGTGATAGCAACATGGTGATTACCACTGAGAACACACAATGATGTTTTCACCATTACAAGCACCTCATCTTGTCTCCCATGCCACACCCCCCCTCCCCTCCCCCCCCCCCCACCGGCCTTCCCATGCCCTCACACACACATACACACAACCTTTTTGCAAAGTGCAGAAATTCCCCACACCTTCACCTGTCTATCCCTGTCCTTTCCCTCCCTCCCTCCTTCCGTCCCAGCCCTTTCAAAATCCAGTATCCAGTCGGGGATACGCCCCAGTGATGCTGTAAAAGACCGAAGAAAGTGAAGTCATTTCCAATGTCACACTTCAAAGTCATCAGCCTACAGACTGGATGCACTCTCTGGTCACAACTGATAAACGCAACAGTAAGCTCAGAATGTGCCTGCACACATGAGCTTTGCATCAAGCAGGAAAGCATTCACACCATCCAGTGCCTACACTCCATGAGTCCCTCTCCAAATGGCAGCAGCGGAGTACTTCAGTAAGCTGCATGTGTGTTCTGGGTACTGGTAAGATCAAAAGTCTCCCTAACTCACCACCAGAAAAGTATGCTAACAAGCAAACAATCTTTTTTTTTTTTTTTTAATATTTTGTAAGTTTTTTTTTTCATTTTTTTTCAATTGTCTTTAGTTTTTTTTTTTGTTTTTTTTTTTGTTTTTTTTTTCATAAACTACACACACTGACACAGACATGACGAAGACAACACTTCCAAAAGCTTTCTAATCAACATAGAAAAAAAAAATTTCCCATATGTATTTTTCTAATTTAAAAAAAAAAAAATTATATTTTATTGTTTTTTTTTTTTTTTTTAATTGTCTCTTTAGTTTTTTTTTTCTTTTTTTTTTTTTTTTTATAAGCAACACACACTGACACAGACATGACAAAGACAACACTTCCAGAACTTCCTAGTCAACATAGGAAACTTTTTTTCTCAACACAAAAAATCAAATATGACATCGCCTTTCTAGTGGACAAGAAACAATTAACTAAGTATAAATCTCGCATCATCGCACTCGCATAAATGCAAGCTGAAGGCTGGCTGCCAATCTAACAAAAATGCAAGCAACACAGGGCCAGTAACCCCTGCCCACATATACACACACTTCTGATGACATCATAGCCAAGCTCTTCAAGCAGTTGGACTTTCTGACATTTACTAAGAAAGTGTCACACCAGATGCTGAGCACGGAATTTTTTTTTTTTTTTAATGAAAAGAAAAGAAAAAAAAAACAAAACACAGATTCTGCTGAGCACCATTCAAGTATCATTACCATACTAAAGATAAAGTGTGTGTGTGTGTGTGTGTGTGCATGTTTGTGTGTGTGTGTGTGTGTGTGTGTGTGTGTGTGCTGCCAATCAGGTTGAAAAGATACATTCTGCTGGTATAATCTGACTGTATTACACCAATTGTGAATCAAGAGAGAGAACTGTGTGAATGAAACAACTGCGGCCTGACAGAGAGAGAGAGAGAGAGAGAGAGAGAGAGAGAGACAGAGACAGAGAGAGAGAGAAAACTATGTTTTAAGCCACACACTGAATGGACAGTCAGGGACAGAGAAAACCAAGTGGCACTTTTCTTGATAAAATAGCCGCCCAAATGAAGGTGATGGGTGTCCAACTAAGTGGGATGGGAAAGGATGGACGCATTGGGGTTAGGGGTGGTAAGTGATGGTGGTTGGGGTAAAATGTAACACAGGTGGACGCATTGGGGTTGGGGTGGTAAGTGATGGTGGTTGGGGGTAAAATGTAACACAGGTGGACGCATTGGGGTTAGGGGTGGTAAGTGATGGTGGTTGGGGGTAAAATGTAACACAGGTGGACGCATTGGGGTTAGGGATGATAAGTGATGGTGGTTGGGGTAAAATGTAACACATTCACTGGATTTAAAAAATCAAAATGCAAAGAGAGGCAGTAATAAGAATTAGTAGCCAGGGTCAGATGTAGACATGCAGAGGTGGGTCTGGGAAGGGAAAGGCGCATCCTCAAAATCACCAGCTTATGGAAGGGAAACTAAACCTTGGCAGCAAGAGTCAGGGAATTAGAAAATAGAGCGGAGACTGGCCACAAGTGACAAGTGAAGCAAGAAGAGGATTAGCAGAGGGTCAGGATGAATGGTCAGACTGGAATGTGGATTTCAAAAACAAAAACAGCTGAGTGGGCAGTGCAGGAAATGGAGATTAGACAGGTGTGAACAGATGTCTGCCAAATGAGGGTTAAACTTATAGCAAAGAAGTGGAAATGCGAGTGGAATTAGGGAAAAAGACCAGAAGGGGGGAGTGGGGGGGGGGGGGGGGGGGGGTAGACAAGACAGGCAAGGCAAAAAAATTAAGTCCGGAAAGGTGAGAAGGAGAGCAGAATGGATTTCAAGAACAGGAGTACTCAGATGAAGGCTGGAAACATTAATAGTGGTATAGGAACAGCTAAGTATGCAAACATCTCGTCCATGAAATGGTGTTGCTGAACAAGTTGCAAGTCAGAACGAGTCAGAGGGAGTGTACATGGTCACACAAGATCAGAGAGATAAGGTGCAGTGCCAACATGTGGTGTGCCTTGTGTGTTCAGAGCATGCTCAGTGTGAGACAGACAGACAGATAAAAAGTGTGTCTGTGTGTGTGTGTGTGTGTGCGCGCGCGCACATGCATGTGTGTGTACATCCATGTGTATACTATTTATAAATGAGATTCTAGAACCCATCAGAAATAATAAGTTAAACTAAAGACGGAAAGGAAGAAAACAGCAACACATTTTCTAAAATATGAACTGAAAGAAAGTAAGTATTAAAGGAATCTTTAATTACATAAACGGTTAACAATCAAATATGTTTCATGTCCACTAGAAAAGCGATGAGCAAATACATAGAAGCCATATACACAGAAAACCAATAACATCACTTAAAAAAAAAGCAAATACAAAACTGTATGTACAAAATTTAAATGTGGTGCTGCCAGTCTCCCTAAGCTAACCTAAACTACCTATCATGATCTATCCCTACCTGACCCTATCATGATCTATCCCTACCTGACCCTAATATTCAACCTATACCTAATGCCCGGGCCATTTCCTACAAAATGCCACTTCAAATTTCAATAGAATAGTTGCTGCTGGTTGTGAATAAACATATCTACTTTTTTTTTTTAGGCTATTCTATATAAAAGTTTCCTTTTCTTTTTCATTTGTACTCAATCTAATCAGCGCCAAAACTAATAAATAGGATTTTTTTATACATCAAATTATAATTATTATATCACAACTATTAAGCAGCAACAAAAATTTACATGACTAGTGCTCCTAATACTATTACTGCTGTGCCCATCAAAATAAAGACACAAAACACTACAGAACTAAATATACAATAAGAACAAGGTTAAGTACAGCAACACACCATCAAAACAAACATACTTTAAAGACTAAATCTTTTTATCTACACAAACTATCTACTCCCATCCCTGAAGTTAACTACGCTATGAATTGTTAGATTTGCCCTTTCTTCACTACACCCCTCTACATGACAACTCTTAACCCTGGCCTTATCTCTGACCTACATCAACCCCCCACCATCTGCACAAGACTGTTTCTTCTCACGGGCCACCTCAGGAACATGGCAGATGTTGTAGCCTGAAACAGGAGGCGACGATTAACGCCGGGCCCTCCTCCTCCTGTTCCGTTCCTGGCGCCTTAAATAGGCGTCTGTTCTGAAATCAACAGACTGATACCGGTCAGGGGGCCTCCTGACACGGCCTGAGCGACGCAACAGCAGCGGCTCTCCTGCCGGAGCAGGCTGGTCTTGCCTAGGCCCCTGTGGCTGTGGCTCCACTGGTGGAGGGGGCTGATGGACTGCCCTACCAACAACCACAGGTGCCATAGGTGGGGCCTGCGGAGGGGGCTGATGGACTGCCCCCCCTGCCACCACTGCAGGTGGAATTGGTGGGGCTGCGGAGGGGGCTGGTGGACTGCCCCCCCCTGCCACCACTGCAGGTGGAACTGGTGGGGCCTGCGGAGGGGGCTGGTGGACTGCCCCCCCTGCCACCACTGCAGGTGGAACTGGTGGGGCCTGCGGAGGGGGCTGGTGGACTGCCCCCCCCTGCAACCACTGCAGGTGGAACTGGTGGGGCCTGCGGAGGGGGCTGGTGGACTGCCCCCCCTGCCACCACTGCAGGTGGTGCCAACTGGTGGGGCCTGCGGAGGGGGGGGGCTGATGGACTGCCCCCCCTGCCACCACTGCAGGTGGAACTGGTGGGGCCTGCGGAGGGGGCTGGTGGACTGCCCCCCCTGCCACAACTGCAGGTGGAACTGGTGGGGCCTGCGGAGGGGGCTGATGGACTGCCCCCCTTGCCACCACCACAGGTGGAACTGGTGGGGCCTGTGGAGGGGGCTGATGGACTACCCCCTCATCCACAACCACAGGTGGTGCAGATGCATCTTCTGCAGGTGGGGACTGATGACCTAATCCTCCCACATCCTGCCCTGACACTGCCACCCCATCTTGCCCTGCGTCTATCACACCCTCTACATCTACCACCCCCCCCCTCCCTCCTCCCTCCCTCCCTCCTGCATCTTCTTCCTTCCTCTCTTCCCACTCCTCTACCACCTCCATCCCTTCTACCTCCCACTCCCTAACCTGGTCATGATTAGACTCAGACATGACAGTGCACAGGGGAACTGGCGGGTGAAAGCACCCGCCATGGCTGCTGCCCTGGGGACCTAGCCGTAGATGTGGATGGCTGGGGTTCATCATCGGGTAGAGGGATGGTGGCCTCTAGCCCCGTGATTAACCCCTGGGGTTCACCACTGGGCAGAGGGATGGTGTCCTCTAGCCCCATGATTAACCCCTGGGACTCATCACCGGCAGAGAGCTGGTGACCTCTACCACGAAGGTGAACCCCGTGCTGTCTGTGTGTGTGCTTGTGGGCCTGTGTGTTGGAGCACTCCCAAGCTCCATAGTGCTGTCTGACTGGTTGTGCATGCTGTGTGTGGTGGAGTCGTTTCCATGACTGTCTGCGCCTAACAGACCTACAGCAGCAGCCGGGGGACCTACCC
>JADBJO010014418.1:0-47761 GCA_016801955.1 Conus betulinus | reverse complement strand
CCCCCCATCCACTCAAGTCAGCATATCATAATAGTTTAATGAAGAAATTTATAATATTTATTCAGTAACTCTTTGGGCTTGTGGATGAAACTGAATCTTGTTCTGTGAGCAATTAGTAATATTTGAAAGAGGTTGACTATGATTCTTCACAATCTTCTTGCCTTCACTCTCCACACAAGGTTCATACAGTTTAGTTATGATTCCACCTGTGTCAGCAACTTTCACCATTCTACTGCACTATTTTACCCACTCTGATTAAAACATTCTTATTTCTAAAACATGAAAGAAAACGTTCAAAATAGATCAAATGAATTAGTGATTAAAAAATTGTCCAAAGACTTCTGAATCAATGTAGGGTGTTTCTTAGTTTTTAGCAGAAAATATATCCTTGACCCGTTGCACTTTCTGTTCCTATGAATTGCATTGGATCTGAAGTTGAAGACTTGTTTGGTGACGTTGTTCATTGGTGGGAAAAAGAAGACAGCATTTAACTCCTTGCCATTTCCTCCCACTTCACTTTCTGTCCCAAGCAGCAGAGAGAATATCTCTGTTGGCATGATTAAGGTCATTTGTGTGTAAATGAATTACTTTAGCCTCACATAAGTGATGAGTTTCTTGTCATCATGTTAGAAAGATAACAAATGTCAAAAAATCATAGAGAAGTTTGGTCCCTTTACCCAGACCACAGGGGGAAGTACGGTTTGCACGACCACAAAATAAGGGCTCTCTTCATAGGGGTCAGGCTGGGTGCACTATGCACGGCTTTGGCCGTTGCCAGTAAGCTGGAAAAGAGATGAACTAGGCAGGGGTTTTTTCTCCTGGACGGGCGTTGCATGGCTGGGTCTGGGTCCACTATGCACACAGCCCTAGTCCCTGAAGGGACAAGGCCAGGATCTCCCTTGTCCTTTACTCCTTGGAATGTAGATCAGCAATCATTTGAAATTGTGTATCATGAAGACTTCTTGTTTCTTTTAGTCAGCATGTTGAAATTGTGTGTCTGAAGACTTTTTTCTTTTTGGTCAGTGTATTGAAATTGTGTATCATGAAGACTTCTTGTTTCTTTTAGTCAGTGTATTGAAATTGTGTGTCATGAAGACTTTGTTTCTTTTAGTCAGTGTATTGAAATTGTGTATCATGAAGACTTCTTGTTTCTTTTAGTCCGTGTATTGAAATTGTGTATCATGAAGACTTCTTTTTCTTTTAGTCAGTGTATTGAAATTGTGTATCAAGACTTTCTTGTTTCTTGTGTTTGGTGTATGAAATTGTGTGTCAGTGTATGGAAATTGTGTGTCATGAAGACTTCTGTTGTTTTCTTTTAGTCAGTGTATTGAAATTGTCTGTCATGAAGACTTTGTTTTCTTTTAGTTCAGCGTGTTGAAACTGTGTTGTCAAGAAGACTTCTTGTTTCTTTTAGTCAGTGTATTGAAATTGTGTGTCATTCAGACTGTCTGTTTTGTTTTGTTCTGGTTGTGTGTTTTAAATTGTGTGTCATTCAGAACTGTTTTGTTTTGTTCTGGTTGGTGTGACCCTGTTAAAATTTGTGTCATTCACAGACTCAGACTGTTTTGTTTGTTGTTCCTGGTTGGTGTGTTAAAATTGTGTCATTCAGCTGTTTTGTTTTTGTTCTGGTTGGTGTGTTAAAATTGTGTGTTCATTCAGACCGTTTTGTTTTGTTTTGGTTGATGATGGATGTTGACGGGACTTGTCATTCAGACTGTTTTGTTTGCTTGTTGGTCAGCTGACGTTGTAGAAAACTTTCCCTACAATAGTTTGTATAGGAAAAGCATTTTTACCAGTGATGTGTTGAACGCCAGTGTGATATATGTGCTTGTGTGTACACATAGTTGTATTATATGTATGCGTGTACCAGACTATCTGGGGTATCCAATGCTCATTGTGTATGTGTGTATGCAATACTCTGTTTTTATGGTCGTACATAACATTACATACTATACATATGTACATTTGATGCATTGGATTTCTGCATATACAGAGTATTACAACACATGCATTTACTCTGTGTCCATGTAAATTGCTCACTGCATGTGTTCACGCTTTCACCTCAGAGGCAGTGCACCCACGCCGCTCATTCCGACACCCTGTCCACAGCCACGGCCCGGTCGGCCCCCGCCGCAGCCCAACATACGCAGACACCACCTACTAAGCCCCCCCTACTGACGACAATAATTGCTTAGTCGCGGAGCCGGCGTGAGTGAGCTCTCCCTCCGGAGGGCGCCACCACGTCCGTCCAACGACAGCCCCATGGACTCGCCGATACCGGTGACCCCGACGGAACCAAACCAAGGCCACAGACGTGGAGAGGACATCGAAACTGAGGTCACCATGAGAGCAGGGCATGAAGGGCACAGAATTTGAGACTTTTTTTTTTTTTTTATGCTGATCGATGAGAATGAGGATGATTATGATGATGCTACGGATTTCCATTTCGGTCTGAGACTACATGACAGGGCTGTACTCTACTCTTCCTTCCTTTCATAATATATCCCGGCGTCAACCAGGCCCGAGAGATACAGGCACCTGCAGTGTTGGTCAGGAATTTTGAGCAACACTCTCAGAAACGCATCCATTAAGTGGATGAAACTCGACTGTGTGGTCCCAGTCCTTCCCAACTCATGTTCTGGCATGGATGTGCTCCCAGTCCATCATCTATGTATCTTTTGTAGAGCTCTGGTGTCGAGTCTGTATAAAAGGTTAGTAGGTGGTGTTCTAGGTTCCCATGAAGAGGCAGTTATAGGATGGTTCCATTTTGGTTCCCATAGCAACACCATCATCTTATCTTATGAGAATGTATGGTGGAATTCAAAGGTGTTGGAGGGTGAGGACTAATTCTGAAGTCTGACCAGTGTAGCTGTGGGAGGTTACTTTGAGTTAGGAGGGTTGTTTGTTAAGAAAGAATGTGAGGGCCTTCAGTCCGTCAGCGTGAGGGATGGAAGTGTAGAGAGAGACAAAACACCAAGTGTAAAGAGGAGGCTGGGTTGGAAAGTGGGGTCAGTTGGTTGTATGATTTGATCATGTTGAGTGTGTGGGATGTCTTTGAGTGTGTGTGGGTATGTGAGGAGGCTTTGTACTATGGGTTGTATGATTTGATCATGTTGAGTGTGTGGGTTGTCTTTGGGTATGTGAGGAGGCTTTGTACTATGGGTTGTATGATTTGATCATGTTGAGTGTGTGGGTTGTCTTTGAGGTATGTGAGGAGGCTTTGTACTATGGGTTGTAAGATTTGATCGTGTTGATGTGTGTGGGTTGTCTTTGAGGTATGTGAGGAGGCTTTGTACTATGGGTTGTATGACTGATCATGATGAGTGAGTGGGTTGTCTTTGAGGTATGTGAGGAGGCTTTGTACTATGGGTTGGAGGAGAGAGTGTAAGTACTGTGAAATGTGTTATGTAGGGCAGCTACAAGCAGAAAGGATGGGTCTGCCAGGTGTGTGGATTTTGTGTATTTTAGGGAGCAGGTAGAAGGTGGTGTGGTTGTATGGTGTCTGTCATTATTAGGACCACTTTCTGGTTTGTACATTGTGTAGGAAAAGTCAAGGGGGTCATGTACACTGTCAGTTATCAAAAATAATGTGTAGGAAAACATCCTTGACTGCTTTTTTCAATGACCACAAATTTTCCTTTTACACAATTCTGCTTAAAAACCCAATGTTCATTTGAAAATAAGCCCCAGCTGATACTTGTTCTGAAACTGTAGATTCAGTGTCAGAAAATATGTTTCCTTTCGTGTGTATGGGCAGAAAATATCATTTCTTTTCATTAGTAGCGACTGTTATTTCTTTGAATTAGTGGCCTTTGGGGGCTTTCCATTCCATGTGACAAACATTTTCTTTCAACTTTCATTTCTGGAACTGTGTGATGCTGTAATGTTAACTATGAAGGAACTGAAACTAAATCATTACAGTTACTTGCAAAGTGAGGTGACTGCAAGCGGAAATTGAAACAAATTTGAAAAGGTATTTGAAATAAGTCCCCCAGTTAACACAGGCAAACAAATTACAAGGCAAAGCACGATGCATTTCGACCTCGTAGGTTTCAGGCAAAGATAAACAACATTCAGGACATGAAAAACAAACGAACATTCATGTATCATCCCAAATTTGGTGCAAGATGGACGTTGAATGAAAACGATGTCGTTGGGAAGGAACAATGCGAGTTAAAATAGTAATGATGATAAGAATGATACTGATAGCAATGATAGTGATGATGATGATGATGATACCAAAGAAAATGAGAGAGAGGATTATTGCCACTATTGGTGATATGACGATAGTAGCTGTAGTACTAATAGTGGCTATACACACAGAAGGGAAGAAAGAAGAAGGGTTAGAAGATTGTTGAACAGCATGGTTGTAGTGACAACAGTGTTAGTGGTGATGATGATGATGATGATAATGGTAATGATGGTAACATCAATAATAAGAATGATAATGATTATGGAAATAGTAATAGTAGCAATGATAATAATATTAACAGTAGTAGCAGTAGTAATAGTATGTAATGATAAACGTAAGAATAAGAAAAATGATAGTAATGATGATAATAGTATTAATACTAAGAATAATGAGGGAGTGGGAGGAAGACGAAGGAGGAGGGGGAGGAGGAGGGGACAGGAAGTATCATTCTCATGTGTGTTGAAAACAACAGTGGTTTTCGTGTGTTTATAGTATTTGTTTTTTTTCCTAGTGGAAATATAAGGTAGGACCTGACCTTTTTATTTCTTTGCTTTGTTAAAAGAAGGGAGGTTTGGGGGGCACACTTTAGTGTCGAAAATAGCAGATGGTTTGGGCGGTAAAAGAATATGATGGTAGCAACAGAACAGAACCTCCATGTTTTTTTTTTTTTTCTTGTTGTTTTTTTTTCAGAACCTCCATGTCAGATGTGTTTTCCATGATGAAAGACATAAGCTCCAGGCTCCTTAAATTGGAAGAAAGGGAAAGGCAAACTGGGGTGGATGTAAACCTTTATAAACAATGACAGCTGTGCTTCCAGCCCCAGCACACGTTTAGAAGTGAGTACACACACAAGCAGCCATGCCGCGGGTGATGGGTTAAGCTGGGGTCAGCACATGTTTAGAAGTGGCTAGCACACACAGCAGCCATGCCGCGGGTGATGGTGAAGTTGGGGTTAGCACATGTTTAGAAGTGGCTAGCACACACAGCAGCCATGCCGCGGGTGTGATGGTGAAGTTGGGGTTAGCACATGTTTAGAAGTGGCTAGCACACACAGCAGCCATGCCGCGGGTGATGGTTAAGCTGGGGTCAGCACATGTTTAGAAGTGGCTAGCACACACAGCAGCCATGCCGCGGGTGATGGTTTATGCTGGGGTCAGCACATGTTTAGAAGTGGCTAGCACACACAGCAGCCATGCCGCGGGTGATGGTTAAGCTGGGGTCAGCACATGTTTAGAAGTGGCTAGCACACAGAGCAGCCATGCTGCGGGTGTGATGGTGAAGCTGGTGTCAGCACGTTTAGAAGAGGCTAGCACACACAGCACTGCAGCCATGCTGCGGGTGATGGTGAAGTTGGGGTCAGGGACCCACAGTGTGATAAGAAGGGTGCCACAAACATTTCACATAGTGTTGAAGAGCAAAGCTGGGAGAGTGAAATGGACTTCACAGTCACCCTGTCAGTTTACCAGAGGGAATGCGCAGGAGTACTTGATGACTTAGTGAGAGAGTTGGATGTAGAAGAGAAAATCAGTGTCAGATTGTCGGATAAGAGTTTTCATGGGAAAATACCAAATCCAAGAGAACTGTCAGGAAGTTCGAGTCCCTCAACTAAGTAATGAAATCAGAGACAAACAGACAACCAGGATGCCAGGAAAATGACAGCAGACTGTGCAATGTGCAAGTGATCCTGTCCAAAGCAAGGGTCACCATCATTTCACTGTCTGACAGGGTGCACAAGTTCACCACAGGCGTGACAGGGAAGGTGCTTGGGGATGTGAAAGGTGAAGAAGTCATTCAGGCAGTGAACGACACACTACATGCTAATGGAGACATTACTGCATTACTGGGCTTCGTACAGCAGGAACTCACGATACGCAAGAGGTTTCAACTCCAATCCTGTCTCCCCAAAGATATTCAGTCCATCTGCACTGGGAAAACACCAGCTTCTGATAAACTGTTCAGTGAAGACATGGGAAATAGCCATCAAAATGGCCGAAGAAGCCTTCAGGAACTCCCAAAATAGAGCCAAGCAAGATCAAGGGAATAGGTATCGCCCATACCGCAGAAACACATTAACCCACCATTTTTTTTTAGGCCAAAGCAAGGGATTCCTCATGTTCCCTGGAACCATGCACTGCTCCTGCAGCCAGTGAAGGTCAGGGCAGGGCTACCGCAAGTAACCATGCACTGCGTGACTATGTGAGTCAGCTGGCGGTCTTAGAGAGGGAATGAAAAAGTGCTGCTTGCAGATTTAAAGCAGGACAAATCAGAGAGCACATGGACCAGTGGCAGGAAATAACAAAAGACAAAGAAATCATATAAAGCTTGTGCAGGGAGCACACATGGAGTTACTGAGGTACCAGTGCAAGATAAACCAGCGGTACCAGTGCAAGATAAACCAGCGGTACCAGTGCAAGATAAACCAGCAAGAGAAATGCAGTTTTCCACAGAGCAAACATTACGAAGAAATAAAAAAAATTGATTGATGAAGGGGTAATTGTAGAATCTAGCATACAAACATAAAAAACACTTTGGGCCTAGTGACAAAGAACTGTGGGTTTGCCTCCCTTGATTTAAAGGACACATGTTACAGAGTTCCTGTGGATGAGGATTCCCAAGAATATTGAAAGTTCATGTGGAAAGGAAAATCATATAGATTCACAGCATTTCCAAACGCACTAGCTTGTTGCCCCAGTTTGTTTACACAGCTTACTTATGTTGGATCTTTCGGAGGTTAGGTTTTGTGATTCAATCTGAAAAATCAGTTTTGAACCAACTCATAAAATAACATGTTTAGGTTTTGCGATTCAATTTGAAAAATCAGTTTTAAACCAACTCATAAATTACCATGTTTAGGTTTTGTAATGGACTCACTGACCATGACAGTGACGTTGACACTAGAGAGAAAAGAAAAGAAAATTGCAAAGAGTATGCAAATTGTTAGAACTGGGAAGCCTAGTGTGAGAGAACTAGCAAAATGTATTGGACTTATTGTGGCTAGTCTTCCAGGAGATTCCAGGAGTTAAGTTTGGCACTTTGTACATGCCCTGGTTGTGTTTTCAGAGAAGGCTACAGAAGACATGTTGATGGAAAAACAACGTTGTGACTCTTACTGTAGTAATGATATTACCGCCCCAGATGAACCAGACTTGCCGTTTCTTCTGATGCACCATTGACAGGCTGGGGATGTTCTTGTAATCCTGGTAGAACTGGACACTGGACAGCAGAAGAGTCCAAACTGAGTATTGATGCTTCAGAATTAAAAGGAGGTCTTTTTGCTGTGCAATCATTTGCATCTGGAAAGGAAGGAACACATATCGGGCTCATGTCAGATAACTCGACCGCAATCTTGTGTGGAAACAAAATGGGCACAAGTCATTCTCTAGCTTGTAATTCAATGGTCAAAGATATAGGGCTTTTTTGCCAGAGACGTAATATTTGGATTACTGCGCCATATGTGCCAGTCAAGAATAATTTTGAAGCAGACACAAAATCCAGACAGACGAATTTTGATGCAGAATGACAACTAAATCCTGATATAAAAGGAGCATAGAATTTCTAGGCTTTAAAGTGACATTGATCTCTTTCCATCCGTGATTAACCAACAGTTTAACAATACAGACCTGATCTATTTGCTGTTGCAGCAAATGATTTTGATATTTCATGGAAAGATATACTGCTGGATGCTTTCTCACCTTTTAGTGTGATCCCAAAGATGCTGCAGGAAAACAGTCAGGGACAAGGCAAAAGGAGTTGTGGTGGTTCTGGACTGGCCAAGTCAACCCTGGGCGACTACCCCATCAAGTCAACCCTGGCGACTGTTGCGACTGTTGATACAATGGTGGTTCCAGACTGGCAAGTCAACCCTGGTACCCCATCATAGGGCGACTGTTGATACAATGGTTGTGTTCCAGACTGGCAAGTCAACCCTGGTACCCCATCATAGGGTGACTGTTGATACAAAATCTGGTGCGGGTGTCACCACGGGAAAACTTATTCCTGATGCCACAAAACCCAGAACTCAAGTGTTGAATGTGAAAGACTCTAAGACTTTTCATATGCAACGTCTCAGGAAATGACTTGGAAAGTCTGGAATTTTGAAGCAGAGTGAGAACATTATCTGTGCCTCGTTACGGAAAGAAACATCAAAGAATTACACCACTTGCATTAGAAAGTGGAGGAACTATTCATGTAGATGGGGTTTCAATCCTGGTTCACCATCTGTGAAGGAATGCATTAACTTTTAAGGATTTCTTTTCAAAACGGGTCAAAGATACAGTTCTGTTTGTATAGCCAGGCCAGCTGTCTCTGGATTTCTTGACTTCAAAGACTGAAAATTTTAGAGAACACAGACTTGTGAAGAAATTTATGAAAGGTGTATGTGAATTGAGTCCAACCCTCCCTGATATTCAGTTACTTGAGCTGTTGATATTGTTTTTGAATATCTTTAGACTTTACTTCCTCAAGAAAAACTAACATTGAAGGAGCTTACTCTTAAGCTGGTAATGCTGATAGCTCTGCTGTTGGGTCAGAGATGTCAGACAAGTACGAACCTTTCAAGAACTTCTATGGAAAGCTAAGAAACAAAGTGTGACATTGATTACTGAAGGGATAAACATTTAGCAACCATTGAATTGGTAACCTTTCCAACAAACAAAGAATTGTGTATTGTCACAGTGCTAAAAGATGACCTGAAACAAAGACAAGACACTGGGGAAATGTGCAGTTTTTTTTTCATTACTTATCAAGAGGCCACTTGAACAGGTCAGCCGTGACACTTTAGCCAGGTGGCTGAAAGATGTGTTTGGCAGAGCAGGCATTGACACACAGCAGTTTGGTGCTCACTCTACTCGTTCTGCATTAACATCAGCGGCAGTGGCTGGAGGCATACCTGTTGACACAGTCATGAAGCAGCAGGGTGGGCTGCTGAATCCAGTTTTACCTGATTTGACAAAAAGGCAGCTTCAGGTAACATGGGGTAGGCATTGCTGGACAGCGACATGAAGAAACAGTAGCTGGTGATGGCATACATTCCTTAATTTCATAATACTGGCATGCACACGAATGGCTCTAAAAGCTTCATTTGGCACACCTGTCCTGCGCAGTTTGGGATTAAATTATCTTGGACTTGTGAATACTTACAATGTAAGTGTGACGCAATGTTCTTGATTTATATGAGAATGTGAGCAGAAAAACAGTTGTCAAATCCTGGCATTAGACATCAGACAACCTCCCCTCCCTTACGCTGATCATGATGGTAGATTCTACTTGATATTAGTGTGCATGATCTCTGAAGTGTGAGTGTTGCACATGCGCCACCCGTCTTCATTTGCAAGTTCACAATAATTAAAGAGTTATAATGATGATCATGACTGTGACTGTATAATAATGATAGTGATGATACAGGAGACTGGAAAAGTGGCAGGCTGGAATGTTGCAAATATTATGTATAATAATTTTAATAATAGTAGGAAATAATAGATAATGTATAATGATTTTAATAATAACAGTAAACATAATGTACAATAGTTTTAATGATACTAGTAAATATAATGCATAATAATTAATAATAGTAGTAAATGTAATATAATGTATGATACTTTCAATAATAGTAGCAAACATAATAGTTGTAGCAGTTGTGAAGTTGTTAACAACAGTTATAATGATAATAGTAAAAAATATCAGAATTGGTAATAATGATAGTGATCATAATAGTGCTAGTGATGATGACATTAATGGTGAGGTTAATACTAATTAAGGTAGTAACAAAAATCAAGTTTTTTTTTGTAGTACTGATAGTGTTGAAATGATGACAGTAATACTGATAGCAGTAATTATGAAAGTAATATTGGCAATGATTATAATTTGTGGAAAGGAATAAAGATGGTCATGGAGTAAAAGTTAGCAGTGCTACTGGAGCAGGGAGAAGGTGGTGAGGATGAACAGTCATGTTAATATTGCAGAAGGTGGTGAGGATAAATAGAGTCATGTTATTAATGCAGAAGGTGGTGAGGATAAATAGAGTCATGTTATTAATGGAGAAGGTGGCGAGGATAAATAGTCATGTTATTAATGGAGAAGGTGGCGAGGATAAATAGTCATGTTATTAATGGAGAAGGTGGCGAGGATAAATAGAGTCATGTTATTAATGGAGAAGGTGGTGAGGAGAAATAGTCATGTTATTAATGGAGAAGGTGGCGAGGACAAATAGAGTCGTGTTATTAATGGAGAAGATGGTGAGGATAAATAGAGTCATATTATTAATGGAGAAGGTGGCGAGGATAAATAATCATGTTAGTAAAAGAGAAGGTGGTGAGGAGAAATAGTCATGTTATTAATGGAGAAGGTGGTGAGAAGAAAGTCTTGTTATTCATGGTAACAGTAGGTGAAAAGGGAAAGGGATGATCGATGAGTAAAAAAAAAAAAAAAAAAAGCTAACAGTATTATTGGAGCAGGGAAGGGGGGTACCACATACCTACACATACACCACAGACACACACACTTTTCTCTCTTTCTCTAATTTAGTTCTGGTATTACTACTGTTACCACTTTCTGCTGGTGATGGGATCAGTGATAATGGGACATAGTAATTATACGCATAATGGTAGTGGTGGTAATGATAGTAATAATGATGACAACGATATGATAATAGTAATGATAATAGTCATGGAAAGGAATAGAAATGGTCAATACAGTAATAATGATTGTGGCTGGAAAGGAATAGAAATGATCAATGAGTGAAGGGCTAGCATAACTATTGGAAGGGTGTGTGTGTGTTTTCCACATACCTACACCTACACGCACACACGTGCACAGGAAGGAGGGAAGAGAAACTCTTGTAGTGGAGATGGCTTATGAAACTGGAAACCAGATGAAGAAAAGGGAGTGGACAGGTATCTGTATGAAAAATAGATTGATGTAGCAAATGGAAAGAATGTAGTAAGAGGGGACAGGAAGACGGCTGTAATTTATGTATGAGGCAAGTAGTGAGAGGTATGGTAGTGTGTGTTAGTAGAGGATATAGCGGGTTAATGTTGCGATAGTGGATAGGCACATGCTACTTTCAGATGTTGATACTATGAGGATGAAGGGAAGAAGGGGGGAGGGATTAAAAAAAAACAAAAAGGAGGGGGGGGGGGGGGGGGTGCACATACTACACACATACAGTTTGTTTTTGTTGACAAATTATTGCATGTATAATTACTACTTTACTTCTAACACTAATGCTGGCAAGGGGATTGGTAATAATAGGCCATAGTAATCATAAGTATAATGATAGTAATCATAACTAGTAATAATAATGACATTAATAATCTTCATGATAATAATAGAAATGATAGTAATACTGATAATAATGAGGATGATGATGATGACAATAATGATAGAAATATGATAATAAAAGTAATACGATTGTAGTAAATGTAGAAGTGATGACCATATGATTTAATTGATGATTTTTTCCCTCTGAGTGCACTCCTGGGTGCATGTTTCTGTACCTGTCGGTGAAATGCCTTTGATTAACAAAAGTACAGGGGGAAAAAACAACAGAAATTTGTGATCTTGTTTACATTTTTTGATGCTTTACTGATGTGGCAATAATCCTTTCCCTGTATGTTACAGAATTTGTTGAAATAACTTTTTTTGTTTTTTGTATGATAAGCAGAAGTTTTACTCTTCAGCAGGATTTAGCTGGATAGTTGGGGTGTTGCTCGTTCTGTTCCTCTCCCCGTTTCACTATTCACTACCACACCCCCTCTACCAGGGTTCCCCCCCCCCCATCTTATTTATCGATATATTCATTCAAGTCTCAAAGGAGGTCAGAGAGCCTTGCTGGATTTTGAATGGAATGACCCAGGGTGCACAAATTTGGCAAGGTTTTTGTATGTCGGCCTGTGCAGGTCAAGCCACTGTGCATTGTGTATTTGTGTGGTTGTAAACTTGATGTGCTATGAATCAGTCATTGATCTTAAAAGGTATGCAATAAGTATGTTTTTCCCTGTCATCCTGGTATCATTTTCTGCGAGCTTAGCAATGCAATGTATACTTCGAGTATTACTGGGTGATTGTTCCAATCACAGATACATTCATTGGAAATGGGTCTACTTTTTTGTTCTGTTTGTTTAGAGTGGTGGTGTAGAGGTTGGAGGGGGGGGGGGGGGGGGGTACAGGGGGGGTACAGGGGGTATGTTGGCCCACCCTGACTGTAATCTTTAATATATATCCCCATTCTCTGTTGTACACATATGGGGGATGGGGGTGGGGGGTCTTTTGTTCAGGGTAAATAGAGAAGCAAAGTGAAAATTCCAGAAAAAACACCAAATGTGATTTTTAAAAAAAAAACATTACTATTAAAAGGGGTGTGGAGGAAGTTAAACAACTTTGTTGGACTTATAATAGAGTTGAAGTGAAATTTCCATTATAATAAAAATGGGTACTTTTTTTTTTTTTTTTTTTTAATGGGGGTGCAAAAGGAAATGGGACGAATTTGATGGACTTCATTGTTGTGGGGTTGAAACATTTGTACCTACCCTCTGTTGAAGGCTTCCTCCCCCCCCCCACTCACTCACTCCCCGCCCTCTATCGCCATCCCCTCCCTCTATCGCCATCCCCTCCGTGTGGCTCTCATGAATGTTTTCATCTCCAAAGATGGTTGGAGGAATCTCCTTTCGTTTAATTCTGTAGCTGTAACAAAATTGGGAAGCATATTACATGTGTGACCAGGTCATCTAATACAGGATTTTGTGTTTGATACCATGGACACTGGATTGAATTAGATTTTTTTTGTTGAAAATCCATTTGTGGGCAACACTATGCAGAGTCGATGTATAGTGTTTACAGTAGGCAGGCTTCAACCATCAATGCAATTGATGAATGTACTGAAAAGTTTTAAGTGTTACTACTGTCAGTGATTATTTCGTTCTTGGAAGTTTCACTGCTATGCATTGTATATCTTTATGGGTAACCTTCTCATACCAGGCTCCTTGTATTTGGAATAATTTACCCTTCTCACTCAAGCATTCTGAAAGTACAGTATGTCTTCCAATAAATCTCAGTTGAAGACTCATCTTTTTCAAAGTAAATTGTAATCTATTTACCCAATTATCTTGTGTGTGTGTGTGTGTGTGTGTGTGTTTGTGTTTGTGTGTGTGTGTGTGTGTGTGTGTGTGTGTCCACGTGCATGCATTCTTCAACTGTAAGCGCCATGAGCAGTCTTCACTGGATATGTGCGCAGCAAGAAATGTCCATATTGTTATTATATATTATATGCATCATCATATACCCTTTTTGTACTTTGTATATTATAATACACATATCCTTCTGGGCACGTTGGACTGACCAATATGTCTTCTTTTTTGTGTTTGTTTTGCAGTTAGTCAAGACTGTCAAAACCCTGAACGTCAGGATGTTGGCCAAGCCTACCAACAACAGGTGCCTGTACATCAACCAAGCGTGGTGCATGCAGACCTTGTCAAGCTGCTCATGGGTCTACTGACTGGGGGGCTGAAGTGGTCTGCGCACAAAAACGTCCTTATGGGGGATGTGCTTCGAGATGATTGCCGGTCTGGACCTGGAGAAAATCTTCCCCAACACAGGTGACAGCGCCCAAGAGCACATCGACTTCGCCACCTTTGTTAACAGCAAGCTTCTAGCCATCCGGGAGGAAGTCAAGAAGCTGACTGAAGGCACCAACCCTTTCCCCACCCCTAAGACGGATGCCGCCACTCAGACAATCAATAAAGGCAAAGGAAAGGTCTTCAAGGAGTCATCTTCCACAGCGACACGCGCTATCCAGACGTGCACAGACAACGCCCCTTCAGCACCTCAGCCAGTGCCTGTTCAGCAGCAGCAGACAAACCATTTGAAACATTTTGCAAGTCCCACAGAGAACTGCAAGTCAGAACTTATTATTTTTAAATCAGGATTCAACTGTCTCTTGTTCATAATTATTTTTTCTTTCTTTCCCTGATCTTTTCGTCAATTGAAGCCTCTGATGGCCTCCTTCTTGATGTTGAAGTTTGGCTGCTTCCAGAGCTAGAAAACTCAAACTTGAACAGCAACATGTTACCTGCTGCTCTGTACTAGGATGAAGCATTCATAGCCAAGGTCAATTAAAACGTGCCAATAATAGTTCATTTGGATGGCGTGCTTTGCACACATTCCTACCATGTTTCCCTGAGACCCCCCTTCTTAAGAGACCCCCCCCCCCCCCCCCCCCCTGCCTCATTGAAAAATTACATTTTACCCAGACCCTCTTTCCCTATCCACTCTTCCCCCCATCCCCTCTTCCCCACACCCCTTTTTCCCCCAGCACACCTCGCGATCTTCTCCCATACCCCCCCCCCCACCCCACCCCTTACCCATCCTCTCGTCTCCACATGCACTGGTGGGAGTCCTCTCTGTTGGCATCTGCTGACCGATTTCTGAAAAAAGGGGATGAGGTGAGGGTGGAGGTATGGAAGGGGAAGAAGTTACGGTAGCTCAGTACTGAAGCTGACAAGCTGATGTCACCCTTTCACTGCTGGGGTCAACAGACACACTATTGTTACAGTCCTTCCTTACAGTTGTGTGTGTGTAGTTTGCGCAAATTGAGAAAATTCTCTTGTTCTTATTATTGTTGTACCCCACGAAATGACTATCATGAACACAGACATTTTCTTTTTTCAAATGTGCACTGGCTGAAAGTGATATGGTCAATGCCTTTTTTTCCCATTGTGATTATCATTAATACATTATTATGTTAATTTCATTTCAACATGCGCATCAGCATGTGGCTTCTTGTGGCACACACACACACACACACACACACACACACACACACACACACACACACTGAGCACAAAAGACACGTTGACACGCACTTGAGGAAGTGTTGTTGGCTGTTTGTAACATTGTTTGTTAAATAAAAATGTTCGTTCTAAATACACATAAACTTGTGTTATAACGCCTTCTTTCTTGCGCTGAACACAGAAGCGATCAAAGCTAAGTGCATTTTCGTTATTTGTTTCATGTTTGTTGCACCTGAAGAAGACCTAAGAGGTTGAAACGCGTTGTGGTTTGTCTTGTGACTCGTTTGTCCACGTTTCTCTGGGCGGTTCGCTGACATTTATTTAAGATTTGTGTTATAACGGTTTGGGAGACTGAGAGGGGCGTCTGCTGTTGTGCATTTGTAACTAGCTAAACTAATATAATCAAACACCACACACAGATCGACTCTACAAACTTCCTCCACTGTCCATTATCCCCCCTTGATAGGCCCCCCTCCTTTCGAACAAGCAAAACACATATACACATACATACATACATGTACATAGTATATGCATTTGCAAATAATTTTTTCTTACTTGCGACGCGAGAGTCTGTTTTGTGTGTGTGTGTGTGTGGGGGGGGGGGGGGGGCTCTGTAGGTAATATGTTTCCCCCCACACGCCACACAACAACAGACACTTCGTAATATCAAAAAGTAAACTTTATAGAACAAACCCTCTATGTACACAGTCCCTTAAAAAAAAAAGGGACTACACTGTCGTATAAACCAATCGCAGCAGCCCTAGAGGCCCGCTCGTCTGCATACTAAGAAGCTCTAGAGGGTGTATCTAGGTCACATGCATGCGAAATGAGCTCTAGAGGGTCTGGTACAGCGTGGGCAACGACCAACGACCAATCGCAGCAGCCCTAGAGGCCCGCTCGTATGCATACTAAGAAGCTCTAGAGGCAAACAATCTGTAAGTATATGTTTCCCCTCCCCACACACACACACGCACGCACACGCACACGCACGCACGAACGCACACACAACAACAACACACTGCGTTATATCAAAAAGTAAACTTCACAAAACAAACCCTCTATGTACACAGTCCCTTAACTAAGAAGCTCTAGAGGGTGTAACTAGGTCACATGCATGCGAAATGAGCTGTAGAGGGTCTGGTACAGCGTTGGCAATGACCAACGACCAATCGCAGCAGCCCTAGAGGCCCACTCGTCTGCATACTAAGTAGCTATAGAGGTAAACAATCTGTAAGTATATGTTCCCCTCCCACACACACACATGCACGCACACGCACGCACGCACGCACACACAAACAATAGACACTTCGTTATATCAAAAAGTAAACTTCACAAAACAAACCCTCTATGTACACAGGGTGTATCTAGGTCACATACATGCGAAATGAGCTCTAGAGGGTCTGGTACAGCGTGGGCAACGACCAACAACCAATCGCAGCAGCCCTAGAGGCCCGCTCGTCTGCATACTAAGTAGCTCTAGAGGTAAACAATCTGTAAGTATATGTTTTCCCTCCCCACACACACACACACGCACGCACACGCACGCACGCACACACACACAACAACAGACACTTCGTTATATCAAAAAGTAAACTTCACAAAACAACCCTCTATGTACACAGTCCCTTAACTAAGTAGCTCTAGAGGGTGTATCTAGGTCACATGCATGCGAAATGAGCTGTAGAGGGTCTGGTACAGCGTGAGCAACGACCAACGACCAATCGCAGCAGCCCTAGAAGCCCGCTCGTCTGCATACAAAGTAGCTATAGAGGTAAACGATCTGTAGGTATATGTTTTCCCCTCCACACACACACACACACACACACACGCACGCACGCACACACAACAGACACTTCGTTATATCAAAAAGTAAACTTCACAAAACAAACCCTCTATGTTCACAGTCCCTTAACTAAGTAGCTCTAGAGGGTGTATCTAGGTCACATGCATGCGAAATGAGCTCTAGAGGGTCTGGTACTGCGTGGGCAACGACCAACGACCAATCGCAGCAGCCCTAGAGGCCCGCGCGTCTGCATACTAAGTAGCTCTAGAGAAAAAACAATCTGTAGGTATATATTACCTCTCCCCACACACACACACGCACGCACACGCACACGCACACGCACGCGCGCACACACACAACAGACACTTCGTTATATCAAAAAGTAAACTTCACAAAACAAACCCTCTATGTAGACAGTCCCTTAGCTAAGTAGCTCTAGAGGGTGTATCTAGGTCACATGCATGCGAAATGAGCTGTTGAGGGTCTGGTACAGCGTGGGCAACGACCAACGACCAATCGCAGCAGCCCTAGAGGCCCGCTCGTCTGCATACTAAGTAGCTATAGAGGTAAACAATCTGTAGGTATATGTTTCCCCTCACCACACACACACACACGCACGCACACGCACACGCACGCACGAACGCAAACACAAGAACAAACACTTCGTTATATCAAAAAGTAAACTTCACAAAACAAAACCTCTATGTACACAGTCCCTTAACTAAGGAGCTCTAGAGGGTGTAACTAGGTCACATGCATGGGAAATGAGCTCTAGAGGGTCTGGTACAGCGTGGGCAACGACCAACGACCAATTGCAGCAGCCCTAGAGGCCCGCTCGTCTGCATACTAAGTAGCTCTAGAGGTAAACAATCTGTAGGTATATGTTTCCCCTCCCCACACACACACACGCACGCACACGCACACGCACGCACGCACGCACACACAACAACAGACACTTCGTTATATCAAAAAGTAAACTTCACAAAACAAACCCTCTATGTACACAGTCCCTTAACTAAGTAGCTCTAGAGGGTGTATGTAGGTCACATGCATGCGAAATGAGCTCTAGATGGTCTGGTACAGCGTGGGCAACGACCAACGACCAATCACAGCAGCCCTAGAGGCCCACTCGTCTGCATACTAAGTAGCTATAGAGGTAAACAATCTGTAGGTATATGTTTCTCCTCCCACACACACACACACGCACGCACACGCACACGCACGCACACACGCACACACAACAACAGACACTTCGTTATATCAAAAAAAGTAACTTAAAAAAAAAAAAACCCTCTATGTTCACAGTCCCTTAACTAAGTAGCTCTAGAGGGTGTATCTAGGTCACATGCATGCGAAATGAGCTGTAGAGGGTCTGTACAGCGTGGGCAACGACCAACGACCAATCGCAGCAGCCCTAGAGGCCCGCGCGTCTGCATACTAAGTAGCTCTAGAGGTAAACAATCTGTGGTATATATTACCTCTCCCCCACACACACACACGCACGCACACGCGCACGCACGCACGCACACACAACAACAGACACTTCGTTATATCAAAAAGTAAACTTCACAAAACAAACCCCTCTATGTACACAGTCCCTTAACTAAGTAGCTCTAGAGGGTGTATCTAGGTCACATGCATGCGAAATGAGCTCTAGAGGGTTTGGTACAGTGTGGGCAACGACCAACGACCAATCGCAGCAGCCCTAGAGGCCCACTCGTCTGCATACTAAGTAGCTCTAGAGGTAAACAATCTGTAGGTATATGTTTCCCCTCCACACACACTCACGCACGCACACGCACACGCACGCACGCACACACAACAACAGAGACTTCGTTATATCAAAAAGTAAACTTCACAAAACAAACCCTCTATGTAGACGGTCCCTTAGCTAAGTAGCTCTAGAGGGTGTATCTAGGTCACATGCATGCGAAATGAGCTCTAGAGGGTCTGGTACAGCGTGGGCAACGACCAACGACCAATCACAGCAGCCCTAGAGGCCCGCTCGTCTGCATACTAAGTAGCTCTAGAGGTTAACAATCTTTAGGTATATGTTTCCCCTCACCACACACACACACACACGCACGCACACGCACACGCACGCACGAACGCACACACAACAACAGACACTTTGTTATATCAAAAAGTAAACTTCACAAAACAAACCCTCTATGTTCACAGTCCCTTAACTAAGTAGCTCTAGAGGGTGTAACTAGGTCACATGCATGCGAAATGAGCTCTAGATGGTCTGGTACAGTGTTGGCAACGACCAACGACCAATCGCAGCAGCCCTAGAGGCCCGCTCGTCTGCATACTAAGTAGGTCTAGAAGTAAACAATCTGTAGGTATATGTTTCCCTCCCCCCACACACACACGCACGCACACGCACACGCACGCACGCACACACAACAACAGACACTTCGTTATATCAAAAAGTAAACTTCACAAAACAAACCCTCTATGTACACAGTCCTTAACTAAGTAGCTCTAGAGGGTGTATGTAGGTCACATGCATAAGAAATGAGCTCTAGAGGGTCTGGTACAGCGTGGGCAACGACCAACGACCAATCGCAGCAGCCCTAGAGGCCCACTCGTCTGCATACTAAGTAGCTATAGAGAAAAACAATCTGTAGGTATATGTTTCTCCTCCACACACATACACACGCATGCACACGCACACGCACGCATGCACACACAACAACAGACACTTCGTTATATCAAAAAGTAAACTTCACAAAACAAACCCTCTATGTACACAGTCCCTTATCTAAGTGGCTCTAGAGGGTGTATCTAGGTCACATGCATGCGAAATGAGCTCTAGAGGGTCTGGTACAGCGTGGGCAACGACCAACGACCAATCACAGCAGCCCTAGAGGCCCGCTCGTCTGCATACTAAGTAGCTCTAGAGGTAAACAATCTGTAGGTATATGTTTCCCCTCCCCACACACACACGCACACGCACACGCACACGCACGCACGCACGCACACACAACAACAGACACTTCGTTATATCAAAAAGTAAACTTCACAAAACAAACCCTCTATGTACACAGTCCTTTTACTAAGTAGCTCTAGAGGGTGTATCTAGGTCACATGCATGCGAAATGAGCTCTAGAGGGTCTGGTACAGCGTGGGCAACGACCAACGACCAATCGCAGCAGCCCTAGAGGCCCGCTCGTATGCATACTAAGTAGCTCTAGAGGTAAACAATCTGTAGGTATAATTTTCCCCACCACACACACACACGCACGCACACGCACACGCACGCACACACAACAACAGACACTTTGTTATATCAAAAAGTAAACTTCACAAAACAAACCCTCGATGTAGACGGTCCCTTAGCTAAGTAGCTCTAGAGGGTGTATCTAGGTCACATGCATGCGAAATGAGCTGCAGAGGGTCTGGTACAGCGTGGGCAACGACCAACGACCAATTGCAGCAGCCCTAGAGGCCCCGCTCATCTGCATACTAAGTAGCTCTAGAGGTAAACAATCTGTAAGTATATGTTTCCCCTCCCCACACACACACACACACGCATACACACACACACACACACGCACACACACACACACACGCACGCACGCACGCACACTTTGTGATGAGCGATGAAGAACGATTTTGCTGAAGGGAAGTAACTTAATCAGTCTTGAAAATATAAGAGGGCAAGTGTTACATTCCGTAGTTCATGGTATGCTCTCTCTTTCTCTCTCTCTCTCTCTCTCTGTATTGACAGAACCACGACATTACTACACACACCAAGCTTAACTACCCTGCAAGCACACATACAACCTGCAAACCCATACACACACTAGTAACTGCGCTGCGCACACCACCACCACCACAACAACAACAAAAATGCAAAAACCACAGTTCAATCGGCTCAGTACCGTTTTATTCACATCTCACAAAGTATATGTAGTACAACATACAACATAAAAACAGGGGGGGGGGGGGGGGGGGGGGCATACAACTAATATAGGGGGGGGGGGGTCAAAACCAACCTAAACAAAAACAGACCGCCTCACCAGGTACCATACCACACCCACACACCACCCCCCATACACATACTTAAGCCTTCACAACAACCACTCAAACCAGCCACTAAGACAAACAACCAAATGCACAAACAGAAAACATCAAGGTAGGTTAGAGAGGAGGGGAGGTCTAGACAATGTAGTTTTTTTTCGCCTGGAAAAAAATACAACCCAGCAGCAGCAATACCTAACACACACACACACACACACACACACACACACACACACACACACACACACACACACACACACCTAACAGGCCAACTATGTAAACACAGACACCCCTCTAGAGCCGCTTTGAATGATGTCAAGGAGGCCTCTAGGGCACAACACAAGACACACACACAAAACAGACACCCTCTAGAGCCGCTTTGAATGATGTCAAGGAGGCCTCTAGGGCACAACACAAGAGACACACACAACACCGTACAACCCAGCAGCAATATCTAACAGGCCAACTACACACACACAAGCGCGCCCTAGAGACGCTTTGCGTGTAAACACAGACACCCTCTAGAGACGCTTTGAATGATGACAAAAGAGGTCCCTCTAGAGACGCTTTGAATGATGACAAGGAGGGCCTCTAGGGTCTGGAAAGCTCTTTATAAGAGACCTATCGGACAGCATAGCTAGGCCTGGAAACCATAATATCGTCTATACTACAGAGCTGATTTTGGCCGTTGGATAGACTGACCTGGATTACATTCTGTAGGGGTGGGACGGAAACCTTGTATAAGAGACCTATCGGGCAGCACGGCGAGGCCTGGGGACCCGTAATATAGTCTATACTACACACGATAAATCGGCCAGCGCGGCTAAGCTGGGGAACCTTACACATACAGTACCTATATACATAGCAACCCATTCGGGGCAGCGTGGCTGGGCCTGCGGACGGTATAGATTGGCTTCTACTACAGGAGACCATTCAGTCAGGCAGCATACTACCTAGGCCTCTTCAGGACCAAACAGATACTTATGACCAAAACGTGAACTTCAGGGTACGCATAGCGCATACAGAAGGACAAACCGAGCTTCTTGCAGGCTGAAGGAAAGAAATTAAGCAGGGACAACTAAATAACCCACGTCCGATCAGCTCGAAGCCGTGCAGAAGACTGAAAGGAAAGGTCCTGGCACTCGCTTATATAGCCCGACTCCATCACAAAGTCTGATGTGCTTACACAGACTTCATCACAAAGTCTGATGTGGATGGTAAACTTTGTGATAGCTTACGAGGGTTTGTCCTAGTTGAACGTGTTTGTGATGACCCAGGTACACTTTGTGCCAGCAGACCTTTTTCTGTTTAACACAAACCCTGAGGGGCATGTAGGAAGTTTGTGCCAGTTGATACAAAGCCTCATCAACCATACACACATGAATGATGACAAAAGAGGTCCCTCAAGAGATGATGACAAGGAGGCCTCTATTGGCTTCTACTACAGGAGACCATTCGGGCAGCATACTACCTAGGCCTGCGAAGAGATAGATACGGTACCCTATACGACAAGAAAACGTTATCTCTACTATAGGAGACCATTCGGGCAGCTTGGCTGGGCCGGGGCAGCGTGGCTGGGCCTGCGGACGGTATAGATTGGCTTCTACTACAGGAGACCATTCAGTCGGGCAGCATACTACCTAGGCCTCTTCAGGACCAAACAGATACTTATGACCAAAACGTGAACTTCAGGGTACGCATAGCGCATACAGAAGGACAAACCGAGCTTCTTGCAGACTGAAAGAAAGAAATTAAGCAGGGAAAACTAAATAAATAACCACGTCCGATCAGCTCAAAGCCGTGCAGAAGACTGAAAGGAAAGGTCCTGGCACTCGCTTATAAAGGGAAAGACTGGTTTTCAAAAACCCAATCGTCTCAGACTTTGCACCAGCGGCTCAGACTTGGTGCCAACAGTCGAGGTCAGCGCCAACGACTCAAACTTTGTGCTAGCGGGGTCAGACTTTGTGCCAGTCAAGACAAGAAAGTCCTGACCGTACCCATGATGCTCGTCCCGCAAGCGGGACAGTCGTCGTATTTCCCAGAACACTTCTCGCAAAGGACAAAGTGACCACAAGGCAGAAAAGTCACCCCGATCCCTCCCTCAGGCAAACGCGCTTTTTTCGCAGACCCTGCAAAACTCTCTCCTCCTCAACCTGGCGTTCTCTGTAGCTAGCCTTTTGACTTTGTTTGCTAAAGGTTCGGTAAGATCTCCCCTTTTCTCTTCTACTACTGCTGTAGGGTAAGGTTTAGTTACAGGATGCGGGGCCTTCTCTTCCACAGGAATAAGCTCTTTGTCAGACAAAACGGGAGGGCAGCTTTCTAAAAGAAACTTTTTCTCGAAAAACATGGCTAACTATTTAACTTACTGACCCCCTCTTTTTTTAGGCGTGTCTGTCCAACAAATACAACCTTAGCGCTACAGGAAACCGATCCGAAGGGAAAACAACCTCTTCTTCTTCTTCATCTTCCTCTAGGGCTTCAGGGAACATGCGAAGGTAACCCCACACAGGCTCCCAGTCATCCAAGGGAAACAACACCCTCCACCGGTCTCCCTCCTCCCACACCTGCAAGCGGCTTACGCGCCAGTGACCGTACTTTTCCCACAGGGTCTCTGTAGTAACCGTAAAACGTCCGCAACAGCTCGTGTCTAAACTCTTTCACGGTCAGATCGTCAGGGTACTCTTCGGCAGTGACCGTCTGGCTAGTCTGGGACCCGTTGAACAGGATGATGGGGATGATGTAGCTCAGCTTGTTGTTGGAGGGGGGTTCTGTAACAGACTGATCTGCAGGACAACCGGCCATGGCACGTAAGGAGGAGGAGAGAAGGGAGGGGTGGCGCTCTCTCTCTCTCTCACTCTCTTTCTCTCTCTCTCTCTTTCTCTCTCTCTCTTTTCTCTCTCTCTCTCTCTGAAGGCTTCATTTGTATAAACCAATGTCTTTACTGTCTTTAATGTCTTTACACAGTTTTGAAGGGCTTTTGTAATGACACGTTGGGGTCTGCAAAACGCCTTTATCATAGTACATTTCAACAAGGGTTGGGGAGGTTGTGGTCATCTTTACAGAGCAGAGGTTTGTAGTCCTGAAAGTCCACCCCGCTCGGCTTCTTCTTTGTAGACACCACTACATTTAAAGTCTCGTAACAAGTCAGGTCAATCTCTGTAGTAGTAGTAGCTATATTTTCTTTCAGTCTCTTTCCCGCTGGCAACTACAAATGCCTGAAAAGTTTATCGTTCTACAATCCACAACAAAACATAAAATGGGTCAAGCGAAGATCTGGGTGGTATTGTTTGACAACCCCGTGGTAGTTCAGGACTATAACAACAACAATATGGGTGATGTAGATAAGAGTGACCAGTTCACTGGAACATGAAAAATCAAAACCACAAAAATCACCAGCACAACAAACCTCACCTTCACATGACCAGCTTTTACATCACAAAAGAAAAACTCATGTGCTAGTTACAACAATGTGGCATGTC
Organism: Conus betulinus; assembly: GCA_016801955.1. Lineage (NCBI taxonomy): Eukaryota > Metazoa > Mollusca > Gastropoda > Neogastropoda > Conidae > Conus > Conus betulinus. The sequence continues at coordinate 23,494 of JADBJO010014418.1, read as the reverse complement.
GTATATCAAAACGCACCAAAAAAAAAAAGATACCCAGCACAAAGCTCACAGCATATATCAAAAACCATAAAACAAAAAGATCACCAGCACAAACCAGTTGAAACATCAGATCAGTATCCATGGGCCAAGCCCGCATTTTATCAATAATTGTTTTATCAGAGACTGTGAAAAACGTATCATCAAAGTCCGGAAAGTTTTGCGGAGCTGTCTAATGAGGTCCGCCGGCACGCTCTTTTTCCTTCTGTATGCCCCCAAGTAGCGAAAGGCCGTTTGGAGCTGGTCCGAGGTAAACTTGTTTCGGGAAGGCATGTACATCGCTCTCAAGACTCGTTCTTCCCTGGTGTATTGCTGGGGCCACTCATCGGGGATCGACTGGTCTCAACGGTTTTTCAAAGCGTAAGAGGCCAGCCTCTGCACGCTTCTGTGGAGACATTTTTTGAGAGCGGTCCAGACGAGGCGGAATTATGCTTGAAGAGACACTGAGGTTTTTGGAGGTCTCAGGCTCAGGCTGCTCCTCAGCTTCCACTGAAATCAAAACAAGAGTTTTTCGCTAATATAGAAAATATACTGCCTACTGGCCTACTACAATTTTTTTTTATATTAAAAGCATTATGAATATCTTAAGCAATCTTTGAAGATTTTTTTAAACAGTAGACCAGTAGGCCAGTAGGTCAGTAGGCAGTATATTTGGAGGTGGTTATAAAATATATAAACACCTGATACCCAAGAGGATGTCTACACATGTTATATGGGGCTCTCTGGAGGATATGTCGTCTGACTATAGGGTCCTTTGGGTTATTAACCACAAAATAGCAACCCTAATGCCTACTGGCCTAAGTTTTTAATATTACCTACGTGGTACGTCATAAATACGACAAGGCGCCCTGTTGGGCGCGGGTGTAAAAATGATTTGGTTGGCGATAACGACTTTTGAGCACCTTTCCACATGTGACGTAGACTACACAAAAAGAGTGTGCAGCAGTTGGCCAGGACAGAGTACCTGCCCGTGCACTTTAGGATCCGCTTGTCAAAGGCCACAGAGGGGTCTAACTCGTTGTAGAATAGAGTCGATAGGACTGTCTGAAAGTTTTTGACCCGGTACAGTTTGATGTCGTTTGGTCGCCTGAGAGACGACACCTTTGCTGAGCCTAAAGGACCGTTTTTTGCATGGTAGCAAAGCACGTGTAGCAGTCTAAACTGTTGTTTTCTTTAAAAGCCCCCCTCCCCCATCAACAAGCAAACTTTGACGCACACACACAAAGTAAGTTATTTTATACATACTTGGCACATACGCGGGTAACTGAGGAGGTGGCGACAACTCGTTGTCAGGCGGGGGGTGGCGACGGCTGGTCACTGAGGGACGACTGGTCATGCTGCTGACAAGGGGATGACGAGTCAGACTCCTCTGGCGACGGTGACAACACCGGCATCGGCGACTGCGAGGTCCCGGGTCGAGGCTCGTCCGAGCGTTCCTCCTCTCCTTGTAAACATTGCACTAAAATAAAAAAGAAGAAAACACATTTCGTTCGTGTAATTTAACAGCTTACATTTTTTATACATCTGTTTTTTTTCTTTTCAGTCCTCCCTGTCCTTTCCTCCAAAAAAAAGTTACTGTACCTGCTCCAACGGCCCGTAGACCTTTATATATGGTCTTTTGGTGAGTTTTGGCCGCGTACGACTCTTTGTGTACGGTACAGCTGTGGAGCATGGCCTCAGAGATTGCGGTCTGGACTTCTGCAGGAGAATCTCTGTGCTGGAACAAAAAAAGGCATAAGAACCCAAATAAAAACAACTAAAATTGGTTTTCTTTTCACAGATAGAATTAAGTGGGCCCATACTAATTATAAAACACGTTTATCGCGCGCCACAAAAAAAAGGACTTTACTGCAATGGCAACGCTTTTTCTCATTTGGGTCGCCGTGGTGTTGGTGAGACCTCGGAATATCGTCGCAGCGTGACTTGAAGTCAGTTGTTTGCCAGATGATGTACAAAACACCCATTTTGACTGCACGGGCCTTTCGTTCAGATATCTGAAATGCAGTTTCATACTGCATCAATGCCTTGTTTCTACACGAAACAAAAATTTAAAAAAATCACGCTGAGCATGACCATGCTTGTTTTTCGTTACTGTAGCAGCAATACTTTCTACTTAAACACACACACACACACACACACTTACTGCTCCAAGTAGGTCTTTAAGGTTTTCGTGAGATAGACTCCCGCTGCATCGTACGTTTTCATGGTTTTATGGGCGGCGACCTCGATGAGAACAAAGTCGCTGTCTTCGTCGACCTCTTGCGCTGTGTTGAACTGGTCCGTGGTCATGTTCCTTAACGTTCCCAGTTGTGCGATGCTCGCTACAGTCAGGACTGTCAGGAGCGTGTCTCGCACTCTGGTCGGGTTAGTCCAAGTGGTTTTGTCCCCGAGGCTTTTTAAGAGTTCGTTCATTGGCAGATCGGTACCGAGGTCCATGGCTGTACACAGAAACAAAACAAAACAAAACAAAAAAGCCCACATTAAAAAAAAACAGACTATTTGTTGAAATTTGTTGTTGCTCTTTGTTTTGGTGGGGGGGGGGGGGGGGGGGGGGGGGGGGGGGGGGGGGGGAAAGGGGGTGTGTGTGTTAGTAGCCATAAATGGATACCTACGTTCAGTCTGTTGATTGATGGCGATTGAACGCATCTTCTTTGCTGCCCGGAAATGACCCATGGCAGCTTTGACGTTCGTTCGTAGGTTCTGTACTTCCGCAAACAGGTTGTTTCTGTTTAAGTACAGTGGACGGGCCTCCAGCAACCATTTTAGAAAAGTCTGCAACGAAAAAAAAGAGTAGTAATAATAAAACCAGAAAACCAGGATCACTTTTTTTTTTAGATAACTTAAACTAATTTAGTGACAGGAGAGACAAGAGCCCATACTTACACTGAATGCCAATAACTTGTAGTGACTGGAGGCCACCTTATCACCTTGGTCGTTCAGAAGCCGTTCCATCGGCAGGAGAATCCGCACGTTAAACATTGCCGTTATTCTCTGCTTGTCGTTGCACGGAACCTAAAAAAAAAAAACACACACACAAAAAAACAAGAGAGAGCGTCAGGCATAGTCTACACGGGCCTTACTATTGTATAAAGTTAAGTCAACCTCAGAAACAAACCAAACTAAGCTCCCAAACCCTACCTAAAAATGATCTCCAGGTTTCCCGATCTGTTTAGCGCCAGCAAGCATTCCAAGATGAAGCCAATTTATTTTTTGATAGTGGACGTACAACGCTGCTGGAAATGCCGCCGATATTCGATATAGTCCACCAAAATTTCTTCTGTAACCCCCCAAAAAAGTTAAATACTATTTAGTATCCATACGCATTCTCGGTAAATAAATCAAAATACACACAAAAAATCATTAAAGGTGAGGGGGGAAATAAAGGTGAGGCGGCGATCAAAGTAGCAACTCACTTTGAGGATGCTGGGCAGGAATGTTGAACTCATTGACGTCCTTTTTAAGTTGTCCTCGTTTGTCTGTTATGTTCATAACATTCTGCCAGTCGTCCGATCGGCGAGGCAGTTTTTCGACTTCGGTCAGGTGGCGGCCCAAATTTACGACGTGTCTGTCACATAGCGGACACTGAACTCTCTGTAACGAGAATAACAGAAACAAATAAAGTCAAAGATACATCAATGCCTCGTTTTTTGTTACGGTAGCAGCAAGCACTTGTTTCATTACTGTCAAGCACACAATTTAATCAAAGACATATAAACGAAGTTTTTTTTTTCCCGATCCCCCCCCCCCCCCCCCCCCCCCCCCCCTGCTTGTAAAGCTTACCTTTCGTTTTGTTTCCAGAACGTCGAATCGACGACCCCTTGCTTTCACGGGATCCACTTTGTGGACTTTAATGAGGTGGCGCGCCATATGTGTGCAGCTTTTTCCGCATATATGACAGTCAAATCTAAAACAGACAAAAACCAAAAGAATCCTTTATAAAATTTTTATTATTATTATTTTTTTTTTTTTTTTGGGGGGGGGGGGGGGGGGGCATTAAAACCCCACCAAAGTATGTCGACGTCTCTCTCTCACACACATCTGCCGAGACAAATACCTTTTCATAGCGGTCTGGTGCTTGTTGCTGTCCTTTGGCGGTGGCGGCGGCGGCGGCGGCAGCGGTTGTGATGGTTTGGTCATTGTCCATGATGGGGGTCTCAATAATCACTGCGCCGCACACGCTTCTTCTTTGTTACTGCTGCAGCGACTGCGAAGGGACTCAGTGCTGCTTTACTGCATGCACCGATCAAACTTAAAATAACAGTGGAGTGAACATTGCTTCTAAAGGCTCTGAGCTTGGATGCAAACTTTGTGCTAACGGGGTGCCCTACATAGGCCTTTGTGTTAACGGCTGTTTGTGACCCTTAGAGGGATGCGCGCGTGGTAGCCGGTTTTGCCTGCCTTCTCAATAACACAAACTCCAAGAGCTGCCACTCCTCCTACCAGCAACATGGTTGTGCTAACACGCAGTGAACCCGACGCGCGAGGCCTCGATTGGCTAGAAACGTGCAAAACGGGGCTGTAACGAAGACCCTCAGGGCGGTGCTGGAACGCATATGCCCAGACGGCCGACGGCCCGACGTTATCTTTTCACACCAGCCATAAATTGCTACGTTCCTGCCAAAGAAATGGTTGGGCGTAGAGCAAACCCTAACCCTAACCGTAACTCTAACCCTTACCCAACCTGGGGAGAGGGATGGGTGTCAATATCAACACTTGCAACCTAATGAGAGGCAGGGCGACCAAGACAGAAACAGTGGACAGGGAGGGGTGATAATATCAACACACAAACTGTGGACCGGAGGGGGACCAATATCAACACACAAACTGTGGACAGGGAGGGGTGACAATATCAACACTTACAACCTGGGGACAGGGAGGGGTGACAATATCAACACTTACAACCTGGGGACAGGGAGGGGTGACAATATCACACTTACACACCTGGGACAGGGAGGGGTGACAATATCAACACTTACAACCTGGGGACAGGGAGGGGTGACAATATCAACACTTACAACCAGGGGACAGGGAGGGGTGACAATATCAACACTTAAACCTGGGGGACAGGGAGGGGTGACAATATCAACACTTACAACCTGGGACAGGGAGGCTTGACAATATCAACACTTACAACCTGGGGACAGGGAGGGGTGACAATATCAACACTTACAACCTGGGGACAGGGGTGACAATATCAACACTTACAACCTGGGGAGGGGTGACAATATCAACACTTACAACCTGGGGACAGGAGGGGTGACAATATCAACACTTACAACCTGTGGACAGGGAGGGGTGACAATATCAACACTTACAACCTGTGGACAGGAGGGGTGACAATATCAACACTTAAAACCTGTGGACAGGGAGGGGTGACAATATCAACACTTAAAACCTGTGGACAGGGAGGGGTGACAAATCAACACTTAAAACCTGTGGACAGGGAGGGGTGACAATATCAACACTTAAAACCTGGGACAGGGAGGGGTGACAATATCAACACTTACAACCTGGGACAGGGAGGGGTGACAATATCAACACTTACAACCTGTGGACAGGGAGGGGTGACAATATCAACACTTACAACCTGTGGACAGGGAGGGGTGACAATATCAACACTTACAACCTGGGGACAGGGAGGGGTGACAATATCAACACTTACAACCTGGGGACAGGGAGGGGTGACAATATCAACACTTACAACTGTGGACAGGGAGGGGTGACAATATCAACACTTACAACCTGGGACAGGGAGGGGTGACAATATCAACACTTACAACCTGGGGACAGGGAGGGGTGACAATATCAACACTTACAACCTGGGGACAGGGAGGGGTGACAATATCAACACACTTACAACTGGGGACAGGGAGGGGTGACAATATCAACACTTACAACCTGGGGACAGGGAGGGGTGACAATATCAACACTTACAACCTGGGGACAGGGAGGGGTGACAATATCAACACTTACAACCTGGGGACAGGGAGGGGTGACAATATCAACACTTACACAACCTGGGGACAGGGAGGGGTGACAATATCAACACTTACAACCTGGGGACAGGGAGGGGTGACAATATCAACACTTACAACCTGGGACAGGGAGGGGTGACAATTCACTTACAACCTGGGGACAGGGAGGGGTGACAATATCAACACTTACAACTGGGGACAGGGAGGGGTGACAATAACACTTAAAAACACTTACAATCTGGGGACAGGGAGGGGTGACAATATCAACACTTACAACCTGGGGACAGGGAGGGGTGACAATATCAACACTTAACAGGGGGGGTGACAATATCAACACTTACAACCTGGGGACAGGGAGGGGTGACAATATCACACTTACAAACTGTGGACAGGGAGGGGTGACAATATCAACACTTACAACCTGGGGACAGGGAGGGGTGACAATATCAACACTTACAATCTGAGGATAGGGAGGGGTGACAATATCAACACTTAAAACCTGTGGACAGGGAGGGGTGACAATATCAACACTTACCACCTGGGGACAAGGAGGGGTGACAATATTAACACAGAACCTGTGGACAGGGAGGGGTGACAATATCAACACTTACAACCTGGGGGACAGGGAGGGGTGACAATATCAACACACAACCTGTGGACAGGGAGGGGTGACAATATCAACACTTAAAACTGGGGACAGGGAGGGGTGACAATATCAACACACAACCTGTGGACAAGGAGGGGTGACATTATCAATACACAAACTGGGGACAAGGAGGGGTGAGAATATCAACACTTACAACCTGGGGACAGGGAGGGGTGACATTATCAATACACAAACTGGGGACAGGGCTTCTGTGCTCAGTTCTCAACAACTCTGTGTAAGAGGTAGCTCAGACAGAAAAAAGACACATAAACATGTGTCTCATATTTCTGTGTCTGAGGGGTGTGTGTGTGTGTGTGTGTGTGTGTGTGTGTGTGTGTGTGTGTGTGTGTGTGTGCGCGCGCGTGCGTACGTGCGTGCGTGCGCGTGTGTGTGTGTGTGTGTGTGTGTGTGTGTGTGTGTGTGTGTGTGTGTGTGTGTGTGCGTGTGCGATGTGACGTAGCCTCACATCAAGGCATGTGACGCTCCATCACATGTAGTCTAGTGATATGAATCATTTCCCCCATGCCACAACTAGAAAAGAAGAATATTCATGTGGCTTGACTAGTGTAGCAGGCGTTCGGAATAATTGTCAGGATTGCTCATTGGGTGAAAGTGACCACTGAGAGATAGTTTAATAAGGGCTGGTAAGGTGCTGGTCATGTATTTTGAACACTGAATATGCACTCACTAGGATGAGGGAGGAAAGAATCAGTTTTAGCCCAGCAGATGGCCTAGAGACTCGAACCTGTCAGGACTTTGGTCAAGGGATCCTCACCGCTGACCAGTCATTACCAGGTGAGACATAGATAGTTGGGGAAAGCTACAGGGGAAAACATAAAGAAAAGAGCAAGAAAGAATTCATATGTTGAATTGGGAAGCAGGTTACTTACACGAACCTTATTCGTGTTTCAGCCCTTCACCCTTCACCGTTCACTCTTCACCCCGTCAGCTGTTCCTCCTCTGAGACGGGTGGTTAACGATGGCCATGGTGTGGGGACACACTGGTAGTCCAGCCCCAGCAATTTAAAGACTCCAGCTAGAGGGGTCGGATCTAATCTTATCTCCAGTGACAGGAGAATTCAAGGGGGTGACACTTTTTCTGATGCAGACATGACATCATGACAGTATGAAGTGAGTCTTATGTCTGATGCAGGTATGGCATCGTAGATTTGCAGGAATTTATTCTATTGGTCTGGATCTTGGGCCAATGTAATGTGAAGGCCATGACTTTATTGTGTAAAGAAGGAGGAATCTTGTAAAAAGTGATTGATTCTAATTCATAACCTGATTTATCTCTCAGTGTGAAGGGAAAGAGAGATACATGTGTAGACTCTGTTTATTAATTGTTTGATTCAGTTAGTAAAAGTGTTTTCCCCGAAGAAGAGGGGGAGAAGAAAAACATTTGGTAGTGCCCCTTTTGGTTGATTGGAGAGATTGCGTGTGCATATGGAGTAAATGCTGTCATGAATGCGTGTGTGCAAAAGTGAGTGTGACGGTGTGTGTATGTGTGTGTGTGTGTGTGTGTGTGTGTGTGTGTGTGTGTGTGTGAGACATCATGGGAATGTGCGTGAATGTATGCACGTATGCATGCTTGCGCACGCGCGCATGTGTGTGTGTGTGTGTGTGTGTGTGTGTGTGTGTGTGTGTGTGTGTGTGTGTGTGTATGCATGTAGGATTGATGTAGGTTTTAACTGGGAACTTGCATGAGCAATGGGAACGTAAGAAAATCCGAAATTCTTTAACACCGGTATGACTGATACAAGATACAGTATACTTTATTATCTCAATTCTGAGAAATTACAATCGTGCTGCTGACTAACTGTATATAGTGACATAAATAAACATGAAAAAACAATTAATCATAAACAAGTAGGGTAACTCAGCGACAATAACAATAAACAAGTAGGGTAACTCAATAACAACAACCCAACAAAATCAATTTAGTTATAATGTAAAACCTCATACGTGTAGGTAAACACACACACACACACACACACACACACACACACACACACACACACACACACACACACACTGATTCTGAGTCTGTAACTACTTTTCTAATGTCGAATCCAGAATCCTATAATCTTATTAACATGTATAATGGTAAATAATAGCAAAAACACATAAAAGTAGTCAGATCACACACTCGCGTGCGCGCGCGCGCGCGCGCGCACACACACACACACACGTACGCGCACGCACACAACACACACACACACTCGCATGCATGCGCACACACACATGCACACACACATGAATTAATAAATTAATTAACATGAAAATGTTGATCCTAACCCTAACCAGGCAGTTGAGGACACTCCAGGTCCCTCCCGCACCTTCGGAATGTAAGCTTACATTTGTTTTTCTCATCAAACCCAAACCCTAATCTTCCCGTAACAACTTGACTTGACTTGAATTGTTCAACGATTGAGACCTTTAAAGGTCTGTTCGTAGATCCTCTTATAACTTGTCACTCAGTGTCTGTCATGCGTGGCTTGCAAGATTGACTACTTTTTACATTTTTTGGTTCGTACAGGCTGGGTAGGTGCCTCCAGAGGTGGTCTAGTCGACCCTTAAAGGCATTGGTGGATGGCGCTGTCACAAATGCCTCACGGAGACTGTTCCAAGTAGACACCACTTTGTGAGCAAAGTAGTTCACCCCTGAGGTCCGGTCGGTACCTGTCCTCAACAAACGAACGAAAATCTTCATTGATAAATTGTGCTTGAAGTTGAGTTGTCTTTCCTTTCTCCGTCAATAAAGAAAAGAACGTTCACCCTGCTGAAAAGCAAAAGTATATGAAACAAGGGAAGCAATGCTCTTGATTATCGGAAGAAAAATGGCGGGTATGCGAAAGAGAGAAAACCACAGCAATGCAACCAAATGTATTAGAGTTTTCGATGATTCTGTTGGTTGCCACCTCATCGCTGTGGTTGTGTGATGGCAAGATACAAGTCTTTGAAGGAAGTGTGAGAAAGGTAATTTGAGTTCTCCACAATCGATGATTACGATCTGTGTCTGTTAGTGTTGCAGTGTTACCGTGACGGTGACAGTGACACTGAAGTTCAGTTCAGTTCAGTTCACATGGTACTTTTTATAGCCTCACAGCTTTTAGTGTCCCAATCAATCATCTTATTTAAATAATGAAAAGTGGTTGCATAATGCATGCATATGCTCAGGATATATTTTACTCTATTCTGTCAATCAAATTAGAATTTTAACTTATTTAACTTTGCGTTAATAACCAGAAGGTTTTTAAAAGTATTCAAATCTTTTGCTTTTTTAATGTGTGCAGGTAGTTTGTTCCAATATGGTGCCACTCTGTTACAAAAAAAAAAAATTCTAATGTTAGTGCAACAATATTTAATTTGGATTTTGTTATCAGAATTTCTTGTTATTTGATTAGAGGATAGTTGAAAAATTCTGTTAAAATTTGTACTGTTAAGTCCATTAAATAGCTGAAGCTGAAGCAGAATCATTGCGACGGGTTGGGGGTCTAGTTAGTTAGCTGTTGTGATGTGATCAGTCTTTTGAAACTTTCTATGGACGGTGCCTAACAATATTTCGTCAAGGTGGTTCCAGTCTCTTACTGCGCTAACAAAAAATGACTGTTCGAACTGCTCTGTCTGGCATCTGCTGACTTGGAATGTTCTTATGTTGTTTTCTAATACAGTCAGAGGTCACACCGGTGGTATAGTAGTTGCCAGATGTTTGTGGCCTTATGAGTCATCCTGGTTTGTGTCTGACAGCGACTGTCTAGTAGTAGTAGTAGTAGTAGTAGTAGTAGGACCGGCTTTTTGGCCTTAGGCCTTATGGCCTATTTGCGCCCCTCATTATTTTTCAATTTTATTTCAGTCTGGTTGCATGCCTATCTTATAAATAACATTATATTCAATCTACACTAAAGAAAAGATCTTTCAATTTAGGGTCTTAATCTAGGAGTTTTTTTTTTAAAGCTGTTGATGTCAGGTGCATATTTGTGTTAGTATGCAGTGCATTCCAATAATTAGCAATTCTCAAGCAAAGGTTGTTTTGTTAGTATGGCAATGTCTGATAAAAATCTTGCCTTCATTATTTCTCGTGCAACCCACTTCTGAGAATTTGAAAAGCGCGTGCACATTAACATCATCATAATTATGGAATATTTTTTAAAATTGGATTAGGTCTCCTTTGATCCTCCTTCCTTTCAGTGAGTGTAATTGGAAATAATGTAATCTTTCTTTATAGTTTGAATTATTTACACTCTTTCAGGATTTTAGTAGCTTGCCTTTGTACATTTTCTATCATTTTTGACTGTCTCTTGAGATGGGGACTCCAAATTACATTAGCGTATTCGAGATGGGGCCTAACAAATGCTTTAAATAACTTGACAAATGTCTCCTTTTCTAGAAAGATAAAACTTCTCCTGATGAGTCCCATCATCTGATTTGCTTTGAATTTGATCACAGAGTTCTCTCTGGATGTGAGCATCAAAGGATAGATCTTTATCAAAGGTTACTCCCAGATCTGTTTCTTCATCACATGTATTTATTTTCTGCAATTCGTCGTTCACAATCATAGTATATTCAAACTGTTTATTCTTTTGCCATTGTGCATCACCTTACGTTTTGCTACATTGAAGTAAAGGTTCCATTCATCTGACCATTCTTGTAACTTGTTTATGTCATGTTGGATCTTTGTGCTGTTTGTCGCTGCTGCTTCGTTCTCACACTCTCTTACGTATTCATAGTCATGGTGAACGCGCCTTCATTTCATTTCTGTTTACTTTACTTGAGCTGGAACTAATATTATAAGTGAGGTACACGACATTGCTTCTTGCAACGCTTCGGGTAACGGCTCCCGCCAGTATCCTCTAACTCCAAACAAAACGAGGCTCGAGGTCGAGATCGAGGTCGAGGTCAGGTCACTGGAAGTGACTACTTTCGAAACGCGCGATACCGTGACATCTCCCCCTTTGGGATCATAAACCGAAAATGGACAACAAAATTAACTGAAATTAGTGTCTCTTTGGATCGTCTTTGGATCGATTTTCCACAATGTCTATCTGTAGCGGGATGGCTTCTTTACGATGCGTCCTCTGCGAGTCGTTGTCGCTGGTGGTGTAGTTGCTGGCTGACCCTCAGACGACGACATCTGCGTAGGCTCATCAGGCTGGGATGCGGTGCTGACCCCGGATGAGTGATGTCCATGGCTCGCCTCAGCATTCCGCTGGATGGGTTGGTAGCCCTGAACAGGTTGAGTCTGCTTTGGCTGCTTCTGCTTCCTCGGAGTTAGCTGACTGGGCAAAGGAAGGATGGGATCAGTGTTGGGTACAGCAGGTTGGTTCATGGGGACAATTGGGACCTGGACTGGTTGGGGTAAGGGTCTGGCTGTCCTCATGAGATGGCGCCTGTTACGCCGGTACAGCCCTTTGATGACTGTATCTCGTATGACCGAGGCGCACACTGCTTCCACCACTGGCAGGATTGCCCCACTGCTTCTCGTTGTCCAACTTCTGAAGGACGGTGTCGCCTGGAAGTAGCTCTGGTAGCTCTTTAGCGCCGTGACGACGGTCAAAGTTAAGCTTACTGGACAGCTTGCTTCTAGTGTCTCTGTCTCTTATAGCCTCTTTGTTCACAGTACGTGGCTCAAGAGTTGCTGGTAGACAAGGGAGTGTGGTTCTGAGGTTTCTGCCGTAAGCTAACCTAGCTGGACTTTCCCCTGTCGGCGTTGTTGGTGTGGATCGATGGATCAGGAGAGCAAGGGCTGGATCATCTTGACTCAGAATCTTCTTAGCCTCCTTGACTGCTCGTTCAGCTCCACCGTTGGCTTGGGAATGGTACGGACTAGTGGTCCTATGGGAGAACTGCCAGGAATCTGCAAAATCTTGGAACTCCTTGGAAGTAAACTGTCTCCCATTATCTGTGATGATCAACTCAGGTATTCCGTGTCTAGAGAGAATGTTCTTCATGCTGTTGATCACGGTCTCTGATGTCTGTTGTCCGAGATGTGCAATCTCGATGAATCGCGAATAGAAGTCAAAGAGCACGAGGTAGTGTCGAGTCTTGAACTCAAACAGGTCACAGGACACCTTCTGAAAGGGACGTTCTGGTAGCTCAGTCATCACTAGAGGCTCCGATGACTGTGACGGTCTCTTTTCCTCGCATGCACGACAGCTATTCACAATGTTCTTGATCTCTTGGCTTATCCAGGCCACCAGACTGATGATTTGGCTCTTTCACGACACTTCGCGATGCCCTGGTGACCATGGTGAATCTTCTCCAAGATTTCTTTCTGCATGGTTGCTGGAATGACGATTCTTATTCCACGCAGGAGCAGTCCCTTGTACACGCTGAACTCTCCTCGGTGCTCATAGAACTTGTGTAGCTTGGTCGCAGGTCTTGGCGATACCTGGGCCAGCCTGAGGCAGTTTGCTGTAGAACTTCACTCAGGATTGGGTCTTTCTGGCTCTCTTGGGCTATTTTGTCGAGTCGCTCGTCGGAGATCGGCCAGGATGAGGCGATTCTGTTGAGATGAGCCTCCACGTCTGCTGACGAAAAACCTTCTTCCATCTCCTCCTCGATGGGACTTCTCGATAGCGCGTCTGCAACTACAAGGTTCTTGCCTGGAGTATACACTGCTTTCAAGTTGAATCTCAGGAATCTGACCAGCATCCTCTGACATCTTGGAGGGGTCTCATGTAGATCTTTTGAGTTGATCAGAGGGACCAGTGGTTTGTGATCTGTCTGAAGAGTGAAGGTTGGAAGTCCTATCAGGTAACGTGAGAACTTTTCGCACGTCCAGATTGCCGCAAGACACTCTTTTTCTACTTGCGCGTATCCTCGTTCTGCTGATGTGAGAGTTCTTGAGCAAAACGCGATTGGCTTCAGCTGCCCTTCATGGTCTTGTAGGAGAACTCCTCCAATACCATAGCTTGAGGCATCAGCACTCACGATCGTCGGTCTGGACAAGTCGTAGTGGGCCAGTGTTGGTGCTGTTGTCAAAAGTTCTTTGGCTTTTGTCAGCGCTAGTCTCTGTGGTTCACCCCAGTGCCAGGTTGCATCTTTTTCCAGTAGCTCTGTGACAGGCTTCAGAACTGAAGACAAGTTTGGTAGGTAACGACCTAGGAAGTTGAACATTCCTAACATTCTCCTCAGCTCTGTGACGTTGGTCGGGTCTGGCATTTCAGCAATAGCTCTCACCTTCTTTGGGTCGGGCTTGATTCCATCTACTGAAATGATGTGGCCCAGAAACTCAATCTCTGGTTCTCCAAACACACATTTCCCTTGTTCAGCTTCAAGCGTGCCTCGGTGATTTTGTTGATTGCTGATTCCAGTGCTTGATCATGCATCTCTTGTGACTCACCGAAGACTAGAATGTCATCATAGAAGCACACGACGTTCTCCTCATCCTGCAGGATGTTTTCCATTGTTCTCTGGAATATTTCTGGAGCTGATGATATTCCGAATGGTAGACGTCGGAACATGTATCTGCCGTGTGGTGTGATGAACGTAGTCAGCTTTGAGCTAGCCTTATCCAAGGGAATCTGATAAAAACCGCTTGTAGCGTCTAGCTTACTGAAAACTTTGGCACCTTTGAGCTTGTGTAGAAGGTCTTCAAGTGTTGGAATAGGGTAACGTTCACGCTTGACTGCAAGGTTCAATTTCTTCAGATCTGCACATATTCTAACACTGCCATCTTTCTTCAAGACCGGTACCATTGGTGCGCACCAGTCGGTAGGCTCAGTGATTTCTCTCAATGACGCCTGCTTCCTCCATCCTCTTGAGCTCTTGCTTGACCTTGTCCATAAGAGGAATGGGGACTCGTCTTGCACAGTTCAGGCTGTAGGGTGTGCTGTTCTCCTTGAGTACAATTTTCACAGGTGGACATTTGACTGGGTCGCTTACTGGGCCGAAAGCTCTCTCAATGCTGCCAATCCTCTGCACTAACCCGCACCGGACGCTCGCTTCTCTGCTGAGTAGACAGTCTGTTTGTCCTTCAGCGCGACGTAAATCTCAAGGTCGACATTCTTGCTGTTCAGTGTCACTGATTGTTTGAACCTCCCTAAACAATCTATCTGACCTCCTGCTCCCTGAAGAATGACCTTGGACGGCATCAAAGTTGGTTGTGGTTTCAAAGTCTTATATACTTTGGCTGGCATCACTGTCACGTCGGCCCCTGTGTCGATCTTGAACTTGACCTTTATCTGGCCTATGTTGATGTCTGTCGTCCATGCTTGGTTGGATGGCGACTGCACTGTTCCCAGAAAGTATGTCTCGTCTTCTGCATCTACAGCTTTCAACTGTTTTGTGCGGCATACTGTGAGAAATGGTTGGACTTCTGGCAGGTCCTGCAGCGTTTGCCTATAGCTGGGCAATCTTCTCTTGAGTGTGGCCCTCGCCCGCAACGTCCGCAGCGATCTGTCTGATCCCAAGGTCCTGCGCTATCCCGTTTTCTTTGTGTATCTTGATTTTCCTCCTTTTTCTGTTCCTCCTCTCTGCTTGCCTTGGCCTTTTGCATGAAAAGCGGCGTGGCCTTTTGCATGAACAGCGTCTACTTTCTCCCCTAGCTTTCTCTGTTCCTCCAGCTGTTTCTTAACGCTCTCGTATATTGCCTGGCCTGCTTCACTGCATTTTCGAGAGTCAAATCAGCCTGAAGTTGTAACTTCTCTGATAGCTCCCTGTCAGCTACACCGAGAACAAACCTATCTCGTATGGTGTCCTCTCGATTGGTAAAGTTTGCGTGTTCAGAGAGTTCATAGAGTGCTCGGTAGAATGCTTCAATGCTTTCACTACTGTCTGACTTCGCTGATAGAACATTGCCCTAACATGTATTATGTTCTTTTGTGGAACAAAATGTCTATCAAATAAGTCTAGCACAGCTTTGAGATTCCCATCCGTCTCATCGTAGTGAAAAGACTCATAGACCTGCTCTGCAGAGGCCCCCATGGCATATATCAGTGATGAGAGTTGTATTTGAAAACTCTTCGTACACAGTTCGTTGCGGGTCATGAATCGCTCGAATCTTTTCCGCCATTGTGGCCAGCTTTCTGGCTGCTTAAAATCAAAGTTCTCTGGCGGTTGAAAGGCATCTTTATGAAGAAATAAGGAAAAAAAAAAAAAGCTCTACTCACAGTTTATTTCTTGTCTGTAAGTGGTGGTGTGTGCATGTGCTGAGGTCTCCTCCCTTCCAAGTCGTAGCGTCGAGCCGTTGCCTCGTCTGCCACCTCTGAGAGTCTCTCGCAGTTGCCAAGTTCGTCGCCGATTCGTTGTGCGGAAATCTTCAGAAAGCTGGATTCGTAGAGCCGCCTGCTGCCACCATGCTTCGTTCTCACACTCTCTTACGTATTCATAGCCATGGTGAACGCGCCTTCATTTCTGTTTACTTTACTTGAGCTGGAACTAATATTATAAGTGAGGTACACGACATTGCTTCTTGCAACGTTCGGTAACGGCTCCCGCCAGTATCCTCTAACTCCAAACAAAACGAGGCTCGAGGTCGAGATCGAGGTCGAGGTCAAGGTCACTGGAAGTGACTACTTTCGAAACGCGCGATACCGTGACAGTCGCCATATCATATATTTTTGTGTCATCTGCAAATATTTTTCATGTGGTTTGAGTCATGTCTGGTAAATCATTAATGAACACAGTGAATAATATGGGCCCTAGGATACTACCCTGTCCGAAGTGATCAGGATCAGGATTTGGGGCGTTGTATCAAACAACTTAGCGTATTTAGGCTATATACACCCCTTCTGTATGTATTTTCTTATGTCAGTTGGTCCAGTCGTAGACTAGCTCAGTCTTCTTTATCCATCAAATTCATATTTTATTTTAGTTATTGATTCATGTTTATCTATGAGGTTCTTAAATATATTGATACTAGGTGCACGTTTGATGTTGTTAATTCATTCTAAATTTTTGTTACTCTGTTAGTAAATGTAAATAAATTTTCTTGAATTAGTTCTGGAATATTGTTTAATTATCTTATCTTTCACTGTTCCTTGTACAGTTGTGGTATTTGTCTGTGGAGTACCAAAAAAGCATGCTTTGTCAACATCATCAATACCATTAATTATCTTATATGTTTGAATCAAGTCCTCTTTTATTCTTCTTGCTTTGAGTGTTGGAAGTCATAAATATTTTAATCTTTCTTGGTATGAGTAATCCTTTATATTATGGATCATCTTCGTTGCTTTTCTTTGAACCTATTCTAGAGCTTCTGATTGTCTCTTTAGCATTGGATGCTATACAGTATTGCCATATTCAAGAACAGGTCTACCTAGCATCTTGCCATACAGTATTGCCATATTCAAGAACAGGTCTAACTAGCATCTTATATAATTGTAAAAAAGTGTCCTTGTTTATATGTTTGTGTCAAATGGCAAATTTTTTGTTGAAAGTCACACCTAGGTCCTTCTCTTCCTCACATGAAATTTCGATATTTTTACATGTCCTTGCCCCCAAGTTTGGATTTTCCGATATGAAGTACTTTACTTTTTTTTCTACATTAAAATATAGGTTCTAAGTATCACTCAGACCACTGCACTAATGTTGCAATATCCTTTTATAATTCCGTATACAATTTTGGAGGGTTATAAAGTTTTGTGTCATCTGCAAAAATTTTACATGTATTCATTAATTCCACAGGGAGATCATTTATAAACACAGTGAATAATATTGGTCCCAAAATACTGGCTTGTGGTGTCCACTAATAATAATAATAACACCAGCATTATGAGAGAAGGAACTACCAATCCTTGCCTTTTGAGTTCTTTGTGATAGAAAGTCTCTAATTCAGGCAAGTACATTTCCTACTTTTCCATAAGACTCCAGTTTCTGTAATGTAAGTCTTTCATGTGGTACTGAATCGAATGCTTTTCTAAAGTCTAAATACAATACATCTGTATTCTTTCCTTTATCTATCTCTTTTGTGAAGTCTTCCATCACTTCTAGAAGTTGAGTCACACAAGATCTTTTTGCACGAAATCCATGCTGGCACTCGGTATATAATTTATTTTCTGTCATATGTTTAATAATAGCCTCTCTTATGAATGATTCTAAAATTTTGCATATATAATGCATGTTAAGTTCACTGGTCTATAATTCCCTGGGTCTGTTCTCAACCTTTTTTTTTTAATACTGGTATAACTGAAGTTGTTTTCCAATCTGAAGGTACTATCTTTTCTTCAACAGATTTAGTAAACAGTATATAAAGTGGGAAGGCCATCTCCTCATTTAGCTCTTTTAGTAGCCTTGATGGAATGGCATCAGGACCACATGCCTTATTAGCGTTCAGAGATTGAAGTTTCTTTTTTATTGACTCCACAGCCTATTGATAACCGACAAGCAGAGGTAAACTTTAGAGATAATAGAGTGTTTATTAACTTTGGTGTCCTGTACAATTTCTGTAGACTGATCATTTTAAAAACTGAACATATGGAAAATGATAATCATACAGAATTTGCGTCAGTGTATATTATTATCGTTTCCTGCAGGGCAGGACTATTTTTCAGTCAATGCCGGAAGTGGTGACAAACCTGAAAAAAAAAACAAATCAGGGCAAAAACCTGTGAATTTTTCTAGGCTATGATAATGCATCGACTTCTTGTTCGATGGTGGAAAAGGTACATGTACATAGCGCCAGGAAAATATTAACCCTTACTCTGGTTATTTAACAATGTGCTATTGAGTATGCTGTCTGGTGAATTAAACAGAAGGTAAATTTGAAAAAAAAAAATACATTTAAAAATATGCATAACTTTTCAATGGTTAGTATTTGAACATGACATGCAGAATAAAAATGTTAGTAATTGAATAAAGAATAATATTAAACAGAACTGGTGTGCTTGTGAGTATTTAATTAGGTGCTTACTTGTCTAAAATGTGAAAAGAACGGGTGAAAACTGGTGGCACATCCTGCTTTTCATTCTTAAGAACTTGTTCACAAATAATCCAGTCGATGATGTTCCACAGTATCCAGAAATAGTTACAGCCTTTTTGAAAGGAAAGTCAGTGTGGGTTATACCAGTCTTCCTCGCATGTATTCCAGGTAATAATGAATAAGTTCGGTTTTCATGTTGAAATCACGTGAGAACAACACACAAATAACCCCAAATGGTAACTATCAATAAATGTAATAGTTAGCTCACACTGTCGTCGTTGACATTTGAAAGGTTTAGGATCATCTGGAAGCGCTATGTTCACTGTTTTTTTCTTCTCCACTGAATGGCATGTTGAGATTCCCCTCACCCTTAGCTACTCATCCAGTCATTGTCTGTGTCGATCTCAAAATCATGATCACATGGTGTTTTATCTATATCTAAACTATCACCCACACACCCAGTGCATTCAAAATGTCCATAACTTCTCACCTGCTTTTTCCACAACATTGGCAAAAATATCTGCAAGCAAGTTCCTTATTCAATCATGTCCTCCTGTAGGTGCTGCCATTGTTGTTTGCCAGATGATTCAAGTCACGCTGTGCATTACAAGCTGCTACTAATTATACACAAAGCTAAAATGCTGAAAATCCATGTTCCAGGGCTTGTTCAGTCATTCATGCAAATTAATTTGTCACTGAGCTATGGTTTCATATCTGTGTGTGTCGGTTAAAGTAACTTAAACTAGGTTCACAAGGCTAATGCTACAACGCAACTTAAGTTGTGACAGCCAGTGACTGTGACTTGATGTAGTAGTGAGACTTATGTTACGACAACCAGCCTAAGGGTTAAATATGAAACGGTGTATTTTGTATCAGAGGTAGAGGGACGAATGATTTACAAACAGAGCTTAAAGGGAGCGGTCATGACAAAATAAGTCATATGTTAGAATGAAGAGTTTAAGTTCAGTGGATTAGTCCACTGATTTGCTGGTGATATACTTGATAGTGCAGAATGCAGAATTTTGTTAGTGTCATATTGAGTGTGTCCACTGACAACCTGAAATTTAACTGAGTCTGAGACATTGTCTTCTGACAGCCTGAAATTTAACTGAGTCTGCAACATTTTGACAACAAAGTTATGGATGGTAGTTTCCATAACTGGACAGTGCTGTACATAACATAGCAGTCTTTCACAGCACTAATGTGCATTTGTGTGTGTGTGTGTGTGTGTGTGTGTGTGTGTGTGTGTGTGTGTACACATATCAGTGTATTTTCATCACAAAGCAGGATGGGAAACCGTAAATCATTTAAATGAAGAAAAAATAGAAGAGAGGAGGAGGATGTGAATCAGTAACATTTGTGGTAATGATGATTGTGATTGTGGTCCTTGTGATGGTGGTGGCGGTGGTGGTGGCTGTGTGTGTGTGTGTGTGTGTGTGGTAAGCTATATGTAGAACATGCATAGCATGTGCAAAGTATGGTGTGTGTGTGTGTGTGAATGTGTGTGTGTGTGTGTGTGTGTGTGAGAGAGAGAGAGAGAGAGAGAGAGATGTGTACATTCATTCTTTTTTTCTTTTAAGAGAGAGGAAAAAGACATGTAATGTATGGAGAGTGGTGACTCCAGCTAAGAAAAACTGCATGACTTGGTTCCGAAGTTGATTGCAATTCTGTGCAGAAGTCAGAAGGCTGACACTGGTCATCATAGAACTACAACCCACACCACACACACACACACACACACACACACACACACACACACACACACACACACACACACACACATACACACACACGCGTGTGTGGCATGTTCTGTCTTGAAATGTCATGGGCATGCAGGCATTTTGCTTGGTCATTGCAGGAATGATAGATCTTCCATTATTTTTGCTTTTAAAGATATGGAGACCTATATTAAGTGGATTTATAAGACAGTGAAGAGAGAGAGAGAGAGAGAGAGAGAGAGAGAGAGAGAGAAAAAGGGGGGAAGAGAACAAGACAGATTTCATGATTTTAATTCAGTGCAGGAATGACAGATCTTCCTTTATTTTTGTTTCTAAAGATATGGAGATCTGTAATAATTGGATTTATTACATGGTGAATAGAGAGAGAGAGAAGAGAGAGAGAGAAGGGGGAAGAGAAACAAGACAGAGATTTTATGATTTTAATTCAGTGCAGGAATGACAGATCTTGCTTTATTTTTGTTTCTAAAGATATGGAGATCTATAGTAATTGGATTTATTACATGGTGAATAAAAAGAGAAAGAGAGAGAGAGAGAGAGAAGAGAGAGAGAGAGAGAAGGGGGAAGAGAACAAGACAGAGATTTTATGATTTTAATTCAGTGCAGGAATGACAGATCTTCCGTTATTTTTGTTTCTAAAGATATGGAGATCTATAGTAATTGGATTTATTACATGGTGAATAGAGAGAGAGAGAAAAATGAATGAGAGAAATGTTGTTTACTGAGGGAAAAGAATAAGTACAAGTCAAGTGGCTTTTTTTCATCAGCCCTCAAACAATAAATACATGGAAGAAATCATTGCATCGAACTGCATATAAACTCGTAAACAACAATGAATACATAGCAATTTAGAATTTTAAGAGAATGCACAATGTAACTAGAGGAAGAGAGTGTGGGAGAGAGGGAGGGATGGAGAGCGACACAGAGAGAGACGTGGGGACTTGGAGACACAGAATAAAGAGACGGAGTCTCTGACACAATGAGAGACAGAAGAAGAAGAAGAAGAGAAGAAGAAGAAAGAAGAAGAAGAAGAAGAAGAGGAGGAGGAGGGAGGAGGAGGAGGAGGAGGAGGAGGAGCATATCAAAAGTCGGCACATCAAAAACGACAAACTACAAGGAAGAAAGAGTCGTAAAACATCAAGTCATGCAATGAAGAGAAAAAAAAAAGTTGAAAGACACCAGACATGCCCAACACAGCAGCAAACAACAATTCCATACACGTCCCCCCCCTTCTCCAACTTCAAGAACGAGAAGAGAAGGAAGAAGAGATCAACATAGGATGACAAAACGAGAGAGAGAGAGAGAACAAGACGGAGATTTTATGATTTTAATTCAGCACAGGAATCACAGATCTTCCTTTATTTTGGTTTCCAAAGATATGTAGATCTATGGTAAGTGTGGGTTTATTACATGGTGAAAAAAGAGAGAGAGAGACAGAGAGAGAGAGAGAGAGAGCAAGGGAACAAGACAGATTTCATGATTTTAAATCAGTGCAGGAATGACAGATCTTCCTTTATTTTTTGTTTCCAAAGATATGGAGATCTGCGTTAGTGGGTTTTATGGTGAAGACAGAGAGAGAGAGAGAAAAAGGAAAGAGAACAAGACAGAGATTTGAACTTGAACTATATGATGTGTGAGGTCTTCTATGAAGTCCTGTTCATCGATCCATGTGCGTTATAGACTAGTATCCTAATAACTTTGCATGCGTGGCTTATTGGCAAGATGGATTGTACTGGTCTGGTTTCTTCCTCCAGCAAGCATCCAGCCTACTTTTGAAAGCTTTTACAGAAGGTGCCAGGACCACTTCGTCTGGGAGACTGTTCCATGTTTTGACGATTCTTTCACTGAAGAAGTGTGTTTCCTGGTATCGCAGTGGGTGTGGTGCATGGGCAGTTTCATCAAATTTCCTCTTCTACCTACATCCTCGGGAGTTTCAAGCTTAGGTTTTTCGGTCTTGTAGATTCTATGGACGTACTTAAAGGTGTCAATCATATCCCCTCTGAGACGTCGGTGCTCCAGGCTGGGCAGGCCAAGTCTCTCTAGTCTGAAGAATATGGTAGTTCTCTGATTGAGGAGATCAACTTTGTGGCTCGGCGCTGCACATCTCTAGTTCTTTGCAGAGTGTTTTATGTCGGGGGTGCCACACAGTTTGTCCATAGTCAAGGATAGGCCTTGCTAGTGTCTTGTATAGCTGGATGAAGAACTTGCAGTCCAAGAACTTGAAGGTTCTGCAGATGACGCCAATTACACTGTTTGCTCTTGATGTGAGGTTGGCAACGTGTTGTTTAAATTTGAGGTCGTTACCCACATGAACACCGAGATCCACTTCCACCTCACTTTCTGCCAGGGGTATTTCTCTGCTGGTTCCAGTTTCAGTATCTGTGTACTTCATATGGTATGTTGCTTCTGATTTCCGTGCGCCAATTTTCATCACTTTGCATTTCTGTGGGTGGAATCTCAGAAGCCAGTCGTCCGACCATTTCTGAAGGCTGTCTAGGTCATGCTGAAGTGATGCAGTCGATTCTTGGTCACTGCTTGCGGTATATAACTTTATGTCATCTGCAAATAAGTTGACAATGTTTTTGTACATGTTTCGGCAGATCATTGATGTAGATGACAAACAGGATTGGTCCTAACACGCTACCTTGAGAGATACCGCTTGTGAGTGCAGCCCCTTCAGAGAAAGTTCCATTGATTCTGACTCATTGCTTTCGAGGGAAAGAGAACAAGACAGAGATTTCATTATTTTGATTCAGTGCATTCCCTGAAGATGGAGTATGGCTGCCTTAATGGCGGGATAAAAAATGGTCATGAATACACGCAAATCTCCACTCCCTTTGTTAGCAGATGGGATTTATACCTGCCTGTCTATACAGGGAGTGTCTGCAGGAGTATCAGCCTGCATCCGCAAAAGAAGAAAAAAGAAGATTCAGTGCAGGAAAGTGGGAATGGTGGAAACTTGACAGTTTTTTGTCCTGTTCTCTTTTTTTTTTTTATATACTCCAGAACACAAGGAGAAGCATTTTTGTCATTTATACCCTGGTAAACTGATGCATAGATTATTTTATGTAGATCTTTTCTCTCTACTCTTAGGCCTTAATCAACATGTGTGCAGAACAGGCCATTATTGAAATATGTGCGCTGACCTGTCACTGCACTATCAGTGGTTACCTTTATTACACATCTCCTGTACTTAGGGAGAGCAAGTAGGAATTGTGGGTACAAGTAGATTTTGTTT